>JALAZF010000109.1:4805000-4962500 GCA_022829125.1 Lathyrus tuberosus | reverse complement strand
AACTTCCTGTTATCAACATGTCATCGACATAGAGGCATAGTATAAGCAATTCACTACTGCTTCTTCTTACATACACTTCATGCTCGGTCGTATACTTCACAAATTCCTTCTCCCTTAAGAAGCTGTCAATTTTCTTATTCCAAGCTCTTGGAGCTTGCTTAAGTCCATACAGGGCTTTGTGTAGCATGTACACCTTTCTTTCTTCGCCCCGTTTCACATACCCAACTGGTTGTGCGACATAAACTTCTTCGTCCAAGGGACCATTAAGGAATGCACATTTCACGTCCATCTGACATGTGTGCCAATTGTTCATATTTGCTAGACCAACAACCAACCTGATTGTTTCAATCCTAGCAACAGGTGCAAACACTTCGTCAAAGTCGATTCCTTCCTTCTGAAGAAATCCTTTCACCACAAGTTTTGCCTTGTGTCGAGTTACTTCTCCTTTTGGGTTCACCTTCACCTTGTAAACCCATTTCACATCAATTGTTTTTTTACCTTGATGCAATTCAACAAGTGACCAGGTGTTGTTGACTTCGATGGAGTCTAACTCCTCATTCACTGCTTTCCCCCACTTCAAATCTTTTAATGCCTCAACTGCATTGACTGGTTCGACATTTGCGTAGAAAGCATAATGTACCAGCTCACCCTCTTCATCGACTACATCATCTGATGTAATCACACATTCTTGCAACCTTGCAAGCATGTGTTTTGTTTGTCGAGGTCTGCTTGGGCCTACTTCATCTCTGACTTTTTCCTATCGAACTTCTCTTTCGACTTCAATGACTGGTTCTTCACAAGAGATTCTCACTGAATCCTTGGCATTCTCAGTCTAATCCCATTCTTTAAGCTCATCTATGATCACATCCCTGCTGATCACTACCTTCTTATTCACTAGGTCGAACAACTTGTAACCTTCAGTCGAATGATATCCTATCAAGATCATCTAATTCGACTTGTCATCAAGCTTCCTTCTCAACTGATCTGGCACATATCTATGTGCTATAGATTCAAACACCTTCAAGTGACTGAGACTAGGCTTGACACCATACCAACATTCTTCTAGTGTAATTACTTCAAGCTTCTTCGTTAGACATCTGTTTAATATGTATGTTGCTGTCGAAACCTCTTCTCCCCATAATTCTTTGGGTAGATGCTTTCCATTCAACATACTTCTCACCATGTTCATGATGGTCCTGTTCTTTCTTTCTACAATTCCATTTTGCTGTGGAGTGTAGGGTGGCACCACCTCATGCACAATCCATTCTTTTTCACATAATACATCAAACTCTTTTGATACATACTCTCCACCACCATCGGTCCTCATAATTTTTAGTTTTCAACCACTCTGTCTTTTGACCATATATTTGAATCTGGTAAATATCTTGATCACATCACTTTTCTTCTTGATGAGGTAAGTCCATAATTTTTTACTGTAAATATCTATGAACGTGACAAAGTATATGTTGCTTGCAATCGAATCCAACTGGATTGGACCACATACATCAGAGTATATGACTACCAGAATTGCCTTCGACTTTCTTCCTACATCCTTGCTGAAGTAATTCTTGTGTTGCTTCGACTGAACACACTATTCACAAATTTCACCTAGAATGTCGATTTCAGGTAATCCTGAAGCCATATTTCTTCTCTTTAGCTCTATGATGTCATTGAAGTTGAGATGGCCCAGTCGAAAATGCCATAACCACTCATCTTTGCTGGCTGCAGTTGTTAGGCACTTGTGGTCCATCACATTGAGTTCAATCTTGAATGTCCTATTCTGAGACATTGGAGCCTTCAAGATTAACCTACCACTTGAGTTGAGAACTCTCATCATCCTGTCTTCGACTGATTCCTTATAGTTCTTCTCGACCAGCTGCCATATACTGAGCAAATTACTTTTCATGCCTGATATGTACAACACATTGGAAATTGTTGACCTCTTGCCATTTTTCCTCATAATCAGAACATCACCAACACCTTCAGCTGCTAGAGTGTTGTCATTTGCAAACTTCATCGTGTTCTTCGACGAGGGTTTTATGTTGACAAACCAATCTTTCCTTCTAGTTACGTGAGATGAGCATCCTGAGTCCAAGTACCACTGGTCCTAGAATCTTTCTTCGTCTCTTGTTGTGACCATCAGCAACATCTCTTATTCTTCATGTTTCTTCAGCTTGGCATAAGTTTCTTGATTCTTCTTCCTTTCTGGACAGTCACTAAAATAGTGAACATACTTCTAACAATTAAAACACTGAATGTGACTTTTGTCAGGCGTTCGACCACCACCTCTTCCTCTACCTGCAACACCACCTCTTTGGTTGCATTGGTTCCAGGGGTTTCTCTGATTCAACCAGTTTCCTTCCTGCTGATTTCGATCAGTCGAATTGGTGTAGCCTTCTCTATCTTTGTTGCCATTCCAGATTCCTTTGCCTTTCCTTTCATTTTCTGGCTGCGCCTGCAAAGCCATATCACTTTTCAACTTTCCTGCAGCTCTTTAAGCCATCCTTTGTTCATGAGACTCAAGCGTCCCTTGAAGCTCTTCCTTTGTCAATACTGACAAGTCTTTCGACTCTTCTATGGCTACTACCACGTGGTCGAATTTTGGAGCCAATGATCTCAAGATCTTTGACACAACTGATCTTGATGTCAACACTTCTCCACATACCTTGATTTGATTCACTAGCTTTGTAACTCTAGTGAAGAAATCTGTTATACTTTCATTGTCTTCCTTCTGAAATAATTTATAAGTTCTTTTGTGAGTTTGTAACCTCACCTCTTTCACCTTTTATGCACCTCCAAACAATTTTTCAAGAATCTCCCAAGCTTCGTTTGCTGATTCTGCATCACCAAAATTTTCAAAATTATCTGGATCAACACATTGATGGATTATAAAGAGAGCTTTATAATCTTTCTTCTTCAATTCTTTGTGTGCAACCTTTTCTTGATCCGTCGCGTCTTCTGCAAGCGGCGCTACTCATTCCTTCACAAGATCCCAAAGATCTTGATAACAGAAAACCACCTTGATCTGCTTGCACCAATTCTCATAATTGTCTTTCTTGAGAATCAGAAGGCTCGTCGGAAAGTGCTCGTTTGGATAATTCATTGTCATCACAGTTTTCTTCCTTGAATCGCAACTGGAGTTCTAGATACCATATGTTGGAATTTCAGCCACACCCTATAGAGAATTCTTCTATTCAATCTTGATCTCAAGATTGTTAACAATCACACAATGTCAATGAAAAGAAAAGGGTTGAGAAAGAGAAAAAGAATAACGTTGGAGAAGAAGATGGAAATCTGCAGAGTTCTCTCTCTGCCCACAAACTGTGGAAACTTTCAATATTCACTTGCAACTGCAAACTGTGAATTCTGTTATGAGTTCTTAGTTATTACTACCTTCGTCCCTAAATATAAGACCCCGTTGAGAAAATTACGGGAATTAAGAAAGTTGGTTAAAGTATTAAATTTATTGACTATTTTGTATAATTTTACAAGTTTATCCTTAGGAGAGAGAAATAGTTAATGTGTATGTAACTGTATTTATTACAGAGTGCAAAAAAAGATGTAATATAATTAGGGGTATGTGTGGAAAAAAGTAATTAATACACTTTAAAAGTTGAAGAGGGTCTTATAAAAAGGGACAAGAAAAAAACTCAACAGGGTCTTATAATTAGGGACGGAGGTAGTACAAAATAAGGGTTTACCCCTATTTATAGATTTAGGTTAGCTTGCACCCCAAGCCAAACCCAAAACTATAAAAGCCCAAAATAGCTAACATTACTAAAATAGACCTCAGTCGAAATCCTGTGTAAAGAAACATGCTTCGACACTTCGACACAATATTACAACTCGACACACACACATTATAACAATTCGACTACTCCTTATTTCTGTTGAGCTACACTGCTTCGACACAAGGAATTACAATTCAACACTTCGTTCCTATGAATGTGTTTGGCAAATGAATAAAGTTCTCAGAATTTTTTTAAGTTTTGTTTTAATTAAATTTAAAAATCAAAAATAAAAAATAAAAAATGTTAAAATAACACGAGAGTGGAAAGTTATGGTTGGTTATTCTATATTCCCATGGGAATGCAAGATTCCCATTCTTTGACATGAAAATGAAAATGAAGTAATTCATGAACAAAAGATATTCATGAAAATAAAAAATACTCGGACATAAATTATCAAAACTTAAAACAAAAAAGGGAATATGCAAATTTCAATGTCAGTTTCCCGGGAATAACATTTGTATTAACGAAACAAACACTCCCTTAAGCTATGTTTGGATACAGTAAAATTTACGAAGCAGAATGTAGTAGAACCGAGTGGAATGGAGTGGGGGTGGAGCGGAATGGAATAAAAATACAATTTTATTATTTGGGCATTTCATGACGGAACAAAGCAATTTTATCACGAGTACACAAGTGATGGAAAATGATGGAATGAGATGAAATGCATTTCATCAGATTTTGCTCAATTCCATCCATTTTTAATTAATCAAAACAACGAAATTTAAATTTATTTCATTCCATTTCATCCCATCCCATTTCATTTAATTCTAATAATCTAAACATACCCTAAGTGTATGTTTGGTTTAGCGGCAAGAAATGAAAATGTTTTGGGACGTGAATTTGAGGTTTTAAAAGCTAAACCAAACATGTACTAAGGGCCCGTTTGTTTTGGCTTTTTTAAAAAATGATTTTTATAGTTTAACATAATTTTTTGGAAAAATTTTTTACAATTTTTTTTGCATAAAAGCTTCAAATGAAAATTTGGTTTGAATAGTTATGCTTAAAATGTTATTTTAGGTATTTCATCATTTTATTGAAACTTTTTTTGAATAACAAAATTTCAAAAAAACACTTAATTTTGAAGTTATTTCAAATAGTTTTTCATAAAAATCATTTTTAAAATACAACTTCTTGAAGAAATTATGATTTTGACTATATTTTGATTTTTAATAATGTATATTTATGTTATAGAATGTTGAAATTAATCTTTTAATTTATAAAAAACAAAATTTAAAAACTTGTAATATTTTGAAAACATTTTTGTACAATTCATTTTCAAAAGAAAAAAAAGATTAATTATTATACACTGTTAGTGTAAAAAGTTTTACATTGTCAGTTCATCACCATCATCCGTTGATATTACTTTATTAATGAATAAAATAAAAATCAATTTTTTTTTAACATCCAACAGTTATGATTAACTAACAGTGTAAAATAATTTTACACTGTCAGTACATTTCAATTAAATAAAAATAAAATATTTTTTTAAAGTTAAAATAAATTGCCCATAAATTATTTTTATAAAACCTATTTCTAAACATTTGGCTAGTGCGATGCATCGAATAACGCACTAGTTATCTAATTATCTTATTAAACTAATCTAAAAACTACCAGTATTACTTTATTAATCCGTCTCACACGTGTCTTAGGTCACTAATTTCCCTTAAATTTTCTGCATCTCAAGAACTCTCTAAATTTCTGGGCATCATCATCTTCATCGCGGAAGAACGTTTGTCCGAGTAAACTTGCTTGGATTAACTCCTCACAGAAACGAAAAATGCAATCCTTGTCACTGAGAATGGCTAAGAGGCTCTCCGATGCTTCAAAGCCTCACTGGAGAATCTCACCAAACCTCATCTCCCATGCTTCAACCACCTCTTCCTCCCCTTCCCCGCCGTCACCTCCGATCTCCGCCGCCACCAACGACACCGCCTCCACTCTTAACAACCTCCTCACCGCTCCATGGTCCGCCTCTCAAACCCGCGGATTGACTTTCTCTGGATCTGATGTAAGTCTAAATCATTTCTCTGATTCCGATATGATTGCTTGTTACGATGCTATGATCTTTGAAATTTTGTAACCGTTACACTGTGATTGCACGCTTCGATCATAATTTGAGACTGTTCTACTCGTGTTGCAGGTTAGAGTTGGAAATCTCTTGGAAAATCGAGGTAGCTTTTGCCGTTTTTTGTTATTCTGTTTTGTTGCGACTACTCGATTTGTTATATTTTTAGTTGCTAACAGTTTCGGTTTGGATTTCTGTTACCGTGGATGTTGATTGGATTTATATGGTTGCTTTCAGGACGCGCATATGAGGTGATTACTAAGTATTTGATAAATTGAATGTGAAATAATGTTTTAATTTGAGCTTGTTTGCCGAAATCTAATTTCGTGTTTGGTTATCTGAACTGTATTAGGTTCTTAAGCTATATAACTCTCATGAAGGAACAGGAAAAGCTGCTATCAAGGTTTACTCAATTTTCTCTATTAACCCTCCATTATAATATTCATGCATAATGCTCGTGATTAATAGATGCTTATTGAATGTTAATACTGTTGCATCTTTATATTTTGCCATCTATTTATTATAGTGATAGAACTTTGTGTCTGATTAGTACTTCAAGTGGAATGTTCTGTTGTATGTGCATGTGTATATACTCAACTTCCTTTAACAAGGATAAGAGAATTAGTAGGGTGAATATTAAGTGTTTATTTAGACGAGCTTTGTCAAACATGATTTTGAATTAAATTGAGTTCGTTCGCATATCTAATTTTGTTGATTTTGAGTTTGAAGAGAAATAATTCATGTTTGGATGTTTTTACTTTGAATTTTGAAAACAAGTTTAGAGTAAAACAGTGTAAACTTTTAAATCCAACACGATATTACTCATAGTCAAACCAAGGTTTGAAGGAAAAATAAATTTTACTTGATTCTGATCAAACACATGTAGTCTCGCTAAAATCACATTTGATGGAAACCAAATCAGTTCTCATGGTTTCAGTCACGCACCAAGTATTAACACATTATTTCTATCATTCAAAGGAACTGTTATTTCTGCAGGCTTTCATCTCATGTGGCGTTAAGTTTTAACTTTTAAGTGAAGGAGAAGCTTTTTAGCATTATGTTTAGGTATTATCTATGTACCACCGACACCCCTCTGAAATAACTCGTGTCTGGGTCGGACACCGAGACTCGTGATTACATATAATTTATTCATTTTTTCAAATCATTATCGGTGTCACCGTGTCAGTGTCCGTGTTGTTTTTGGGGTTTCCGTGCTTCATAGGGGAAAATCATTTTGAGCGTTTGTGGGGCCCTGTTGAATATACAGCATGACACTTAAAGCCAACTCCTTGTCTCCGATATTCACAGTATGGTGCCCCTTGATATTGTACTTCATCTGCCCCCCTCTTGATTTTGTGGGGGAAAACTTTTCATAAGCAATTGTAGAACTTTTTTTTCTTTCTCTATTTATGAGAAACACATTGAAGCAAATGAATAGAAACACATGAGTACTTAATGTAGTACTTAAGGGTAATAACAATTTCCTTGGATAATACTAACAAGTTAACCAAGATGTTTTCTTATTGATCTATTTGTACATTCACTGGCGCATCAATTTTATTGGGATGTATCTATCAAACTGTTCACCCTGCTTGGTTTGCATTGAAATAACACAAACAATAGAATATAATTTCTCACTGAAGCAGATTCATTGAGCACCTCAAAGAGTTATATTGTATGCTTTGGTTAAGTAATTAATTATCCATTTTAATGACCTACACTGTGTTTAGGAGCTGAATGTTATGCATTCTATATTTGGTTTGGTACTGGTAATGATAAATGCTCAAGTTTTGTTTATTTATGTGAATCAATGACTTGCAGGTTCCACCGCACACCGTAGCTGGTTATTCCACAGTTGCTGCTACCACGGGAGATGACATCAAAAGGTTAGTTGATGTAATATGACAAGTATTTGATTGTAAGACTGGTTGTTGTTTTATTTCTGCATCACTATCACACTGATGGGTTTAATTATTATATTGATTCTGTTAGCATTCCATAGGAGCGATGTTGGCTATAATTTTGAAAGTTTGATTGTACATGATTTTGGTCATTTCTATTATAAATATAAATGTATTATTAGATAGGAAGGGGAAAATACAAGAGAGGACAAGGTATCCTCCAAAATAAAAGTGATAATGAATCTGATGTACAAACTCGTTGTAAACCTTAACACAAAACAACCCAAGGAGAAAATGCAAAATTGAACCACAACAACTGCTCTTAAATTCTCCCAAGGAACTCCCTCCACAAAATACCTGCACTGAAAGTGATAGAATAAAACTAAAATAAGCACCACATAATATTCCCCTTTCCTTAATTTCTGCCATTATTTAATGTTGTTTAATCCTTGAAGTTCCTTTACCACCTTAAGTAGACCACCTTCACATCCTTACCTAACAGATAAACCAACGTTATCCCCATTGAATTAAGAAGTAATTGTGGATCAACACATACCTTGCATTGCCTAAAGGTGTAATAGAGATAACTTCATCCAAATTGATTCATTTCACTATTCAAAATGTATCAGCTATTCCACATGCAAGCATGGCAGAACTCCCTTTTCAATCCAGCATTAATAGAATGACCTCTTTGAAGACTAAATTTTCCTTACGGGTATTTGCCAACTAAAGAGTAATGTTAGCCTCAACACTTGATGAGAAGAAGCTTTTTCGAACCTACTAAGTTTCCATCATAGTCACGAAACTCCATAATTTTTTTTGCTGATTATAAGTTCAAGACTATTTTCATCACTTTGATCATTCCGTTGATCACCCAGTACTTTTAACTAATCCAAATGCAGACCTCCGCCATCTTCATAAAATAAATAAATGTCATCTTCATCACAAGATAAATAGATAAATCCATTTATCTCAATGATGCAAAGGTAAAATCTTCTCTAACCAGTCCTTTATGAGTCTGTGATAGAGTTTAAACTTGAATTACCTGGCACTATTAGCAATATTATTTAACTGCATTCCCATCTTTGGGTATAGAGAAAACTCGAGATGTGGCCGCTAGAAGAAAGTGCTTTTGAATGATCACTTTAAGAACTTAATAAACTTCAGCATTGTCCTTGTGATCTGAAGTTGTTGGAACACCTTCATATAGCAATTTTGCATATGCTGAATACACATCCATCTTAAAGTTCTCTTACCAACTGAATCTATGAAGCTGAAATTTTTAAAATTGTACCTGTGCTGGCTAGTTATTGTAATAGCTTTTCGCATGTGTGATGGGGGATGCATGGGTTGGCTTTTCTGGATTAAATTGTGCTCTGGATCAATTTAAAACTTACAGCATTTAGGGTTGCTTTCAGCATAGGATATACAGCTTTATTGAATTGCTTATTCTTTTGTATATTTTTTTAAAATTTATTATTGGGGTTGACGGAGATTGATACCATTGCGGCATGGCCACTCTTTCAGGGAGTTTTTGTGGTCATGTTGATGGATGGAGCATATTCCTTTGATTTTATGTACTTCCTTTGGTTAATATTATGTAGCTAGGTGTTGCTATAGAATTTGTGTTACCTTCAACCTGAATTTTAGCATATAGGCTGTTTTGATACATACATCCAATGCAAGTCAATTTTGTGTTTTTGGATCAGATTTGTTTTTCCCGCTATTTTTTCGATAATAAGCCTGTTTCAGTCCTTCTGTTGCTGGTTTTTATGTATCCCTTGGCAATTAGCTTTGATGCATGGAGGTAATACATATTTACAGATGCTCTATTTTCTGTGCTCATCTTAATATTTGGTTTTGTTTATGCGATGCAAAAAGGGGCATCAGGCTGGTCTTATTTCTTGAATTAGTTCCACAAAAAGAGAAACACTGACACTTGTTAATTCCATGAGTTTCCCTTTTTGATCAGATCTGGCATTTAGTAGATGTGGTTTGGCTGTTCAGTTAGTTCCCACTTATCCTTAACCATTGATTGTCATTTTTAGGAAGGAGCGAAACAGTGGATTGAGGAATCAAGGTCTAAAGACAAAGAGAGAGCAGCTCCTAAAAGTTACTGCAGCTGTTCCTCTTCTCTTAGTATACCCAAACGCCTATTCACTTCTCGCGGCAAATTTCTTCGTATTCTGGCACATAAATGCAGGGATTGAAGAGATTTTAGCAGATTATGTTCACCATGAAATGACCAGGGAATTTATCTTCATTTCTCTCAGGCTGTTCCTGATAATAGCAATTAAGGACGTTTTCTTAAACTTTGTATTTGTGTGATAGGATAGAGTTTGGGTGCTGCTGACATTGCCTTACAATAAGAGCTCCTTGAGGAGCAAACTTGAGAAACCTGTTGAATAGTTTTTGTCGCTTCTCCAACTTAGAGGCGAGAGGTAGCATGATAACTTCATGATTTATCAAAGTTAATGGATGAATTATATTTTGCATGACATATATTCCGTTGTTAATTTTCAATTATACATAATGGGCCAGTTTGTTTTTCAATTATCCAGTTTGTTTTTCAGTTATACGATAATGAGCCAGTTTGTTTTGTTTTTTTTAATGATTTTATAATGAGCCTGTTTGTTTTGTTTTTTTTTAATGATTTTATAGTGTAACATAATTTTGCGTAAAACAAATTTATAAAGAAATTTTTAATAAAAATTTAGTTTGAGTTTTTATTTTTAAAATATCATTTTAGATATTTTATTATTTTATTAAATTTTCTTTTGAATATCAAAATTTTAAAAACTTCACTGAAGCTATAAAAATTATTTTTGAAATATAACTTTTTGAAAAAATTGCGATTTTACCCATGTTTTAATCTTTAATAATATATATTAATATTATAAAATATAAAAATTAATTTTTCAATTTAGAAAAAGTAAATAATAAAAAATTTGTAATATTTTGAAAAACGGTTTTAAAAAATTCATTTTTAAAAACACAAAGAAAAACTTTATTTTTTAAAAGCCAAAATAAATTATAGATTTATTTTGTAATATAAATTTTAGATTTATTTTTCCTCCTTTGAACAATCTGGTTTACACGGATTATATAGGATTATCTTTGGTGGACAAGTTATGAAAAGAAAAAAAAATATAGCATAATATGTTGGTACTTAGCCACAACATTTATTCTCCTAAAAAAATCATAACATTTCTTACTTACAAAAAAAATGGTACTTGTGTTAAAATAACATTTTTAGTCAAATAAATAAAGACAGCAATAAGGTTAGTTGTTGAAGAAACCAAGTCACACTCGTAGGATCAATTGTCGCTTCAATTGGAATCAAGTTTGGACATTAAAATTGATTTCTAAAAACATTCCAAACACATTAATGTTGAATCACGCTTTGAGCTGTAAAGGTGCGTTAGAAGATTTACAACTTGCAACGAAGCACCTACTTTGATTTTGTATTTAATCTTTGATTGCGAGGCCATCATGAAATTCTTTATGGGTGAAAGGAAAGTGTCATGTAAACTTCTTTGTATTATTTTTCAATCCGTGATTTTGAGCTCACAAAGTTTCTTTTTACTTTTCTTATGTTTACATTACAATACACGTTTAGAGATTTTATGGTTGAAAGTTTATATATTTTGGTGGTGTGAAATTCAATAATGACGCACTCTTATATTCTAATAACAATTATGAGCTTATTTATCATTACAGCCTTACAGGACTTGATTGCTATTATGTGGTCAAACTAAGTGAACCAGTTGTTGGATTAATTTAGTAATTAGTCATAAAAGACAGACTAAATAATAAAGATTATCTTTATAATTTATACTTTATTCTGATAGTGAGGTAAACATATCCATGCAATTTTAGGATCTACATCCATCCATACAACTTTAGGATCTACATCCATATAAATGTGTGACATATTATTATGGGGCCAATTGAAGATATATGAGATGAATCGCATGATTATTTTGAGTTCTTATTAGTATAAACAAAGAATAAGGATTTTTTGAAGTAAAAAACAAAATTGAAGATTATGTCCTAAGAGGACCAACCCTAGTAGTAATAAAATAATAGAGCTCAGAAAACTAAACGGATCACATATCATACGGTGGAGCGTCATGGAAGAAAAGGTGACAGCAGTGAATGAATAATTCGTACAGTATTTCTGTAACCCAAGATCTCCGTTACGTATACAAACAGAGAAGAAGGGGACCCACTAAAAAGAATCACCGTCACCTGGCTCTGCTCTGTCTCAAAAAAGTAAAATGAAATTGATTCTCAATGTACCATCCAAATCTAGCTATGGAGTTAATTTCCAATTTCCAAACCTTTTTACTGTGTTGTCACTATGTAGTAGTACTGAACACTGTTCAGGTGTTGACGATGACGATTGTTCGTCTTTAATTGGACTACGCCGCCCTGCCGGACGCCGGCCATTTGTCCTCCTTTGTTTTAGAGTTTCAAACATGGCTTGTCAAAATTAAAGGTAGAATTAATTTCTTGTATATCTCATTTTTATACAGAATATTAATGTATCCCAGTTTTCAAATTTACATTTCATAAATATATTTTTTGATGGTAAGTGAAAATTAGTTATATTAAGTGTTTAATAAAAAATAATGCAGTTAGATAACGTATGATCTTGAATTAGAGATGTTCGCGGGTCGGTTTGGCTTGATTCGATTTAAAAAAAATCAGATGTTCGATCCAATAAAAAAGACTATCTTTGTCCTTAATTATAAAACCCTCTTTCCCCTTTTTATAAGACCCGTTTAAAATTTCTAAGTGCGTTAATCAATTTTTTACATATATATACCCTCTAATTATATTACATATTTTTCTACAATATGCATTAAATACTCTTACACAAACATTAAATAATTCTCTCTCTCTCTCTTTTAAGGATTAACTTGTAAATTTATATAACTAGTCAACAAAATTAATATTTCAATCAATTTTTTTAATTCTCGTGATTTACTCTTGAGAGTCTTATATTTAGGGATGGAGGTTGTAAATGGATTGCTTTGGATTTGATTTTTATATTTTTGTAATAAAGTCCAAACAAAACCGATCCGAAAAATAATGTATTGGTTTATATTTGATTAATTGGATATATTAAAAATAAATATACAAAAATATTTTTTAAAAATTATTTGTTTACACACTAAAATATAAAAAATAAATATTGAACACATGACACATATTTTTAAACAAGTTATGACCACCATAGTCGAATTTTTTTTAGAATAACCTATATATTCAACAAAAAAAAAATCATATTTTGAAAAATTTACGAAAATTGCGTAGTTTTTGAAAAGGATAGCATGAATGCGCTATATGATATGGCGAATGCACTTGGGTTTGTACACATGTGCCATACCATATGGCTTATGCATGTAACCCAAGTCATATTATATGGCGACTACATTTCATATAGTGCATCCTTTTATTTTTTATTTTTTAAATTTTTTTATTAATTAATTATATTATCCTCTCCTATATATATCACCACTTGTGTATGTATTTCTCTGCACCAACGTCTCATTTTTTTCTGCACTACATTCTCTTCATACTTCCTTGCATTTTTCAGTTAAAATGGCTTCCTCTTCTTCCTCTTTGTCATCCTTATATATCTATCAGGTTCCATATATCACCAAGAGAAATGTCAATTTAATTTTCTCCCCAGTCAAACCTCCAATGAAGATTCGCCTCTGGAATACATTGACGTTAGAACATCTCAAGAGGAGTTTGATCCGCTGGTTAGATGGAGACATTTTAGAGGGTGAAAAGATCAGAAGAATTGAAAGGCTTGTTACCACGTTCAACCAAAATGGAGAAGTTCGTTTATGAGAGAATGTTACTAATGACCGAGATGTTCAAACGTTGATGTATAGTTGTCAGGAAATTGTGTTGATGGTTGTAATCGTTTAGTTATGTTGTTGTGATGTTGTATTTGTGTGCTTTGTTTTGTTTTTTTATTGTTTAAGTTATTGTTAATTGTTGATGTTATGATATTAAGTTATGATTGTTTAATTTATGTTATTGTTCATTGTAATCGCTTAGTTATGCTATTAATGGAATGAAATTTGTTGTTGATATAAAGAGAAAGAGTTACATTTGAAACTATGATGTTGTGATTGATCCTACATTGGGACATTTTGTACGATTGTGCCCGGGGTGACGACACGAACTACATAATCTGACCATTTTGTTTGTCGTATCCATCTCCATTTGAATACGCGTGCTATTAGGGCGACCCTTTTTCTTTCTTCGCATAAGATCATTATGCCATACAAATTTGCCTTCGTATACAAGTCAATAGTCCTCCTTTGCTACCACCTGAAAGTTGGTGTTGTAGACATTGCATAGACTAATGACTTGGTAAACAACAAACAGATAGTTGGAAGGGTTCTGGCGAGCCTTAGAACATGATGCTATTACATGGGAGCAAGGCATACGAAATGCCTGAAACTTTTCGCAGTCACACCAACTCCTATCTAGTTCCACTCGGTAGCATCCCTTAGGCCTCCCTTCATTGTGATCCATTGACTCAACAACATTAAACCAACCTTTATTACGGTCAAACATTGTGACCACATGTGTGCTAGCTTTGGCAGCTTCGTCCTTAATGAATTTCATTGAACTATCACTGAACAACTGCCCAGATTATAAGACAGAACTCCACTTTGAACGTCTGATATCAAAAAGTGCCCCGAACCTAAAATATGTTTCCCTTACCAAAGCGATTATCGGTAGGTTTCAGATGCCATTGAATACAGAGTTCATTGATTCAATGAGGTTTATTGTCATGTTGCCCCATCGTTGGCCATTGTCGTATGCCCTAGTCTATTTCTCTAGTAGAATATTGTCGATCTATCTTAATGCATCTGCGTTTGTCAATTTGATTTTGTCATGGTAGTGTTTGAATGAAGGCTCTATTAGTGCATACCCTGCGTTCACAACCTTCTTCCACAACGTCTTGTCCTTGATCTCCCGCATGAAATTTTGAGCGATGTGTCTTATGCAATACGCATGCGTTGATAGAGGATCCTGCCAACCGTTATCAATATTATTATATGCACTCTCGATTGATGGATGTTTGTCATAAATCAAACATAAGTTAGGTTGGGGAGACACCTGTAATTGAAGATTTTTTAGGAAAAAACTCTAACCTCCAGCAGTCACCCCTTCAACTAGAGCGAAGGCGATTGGAAAAAACTGCCATGAGTAGCGTGCCTTTATATTTCTCGTACAACCATGTTCCATCAATTTGAATAATAGGTTTACAATATGCAAAACCTTTGATACATGGTTCAAAAGCCCATAAGATTCTGTGGAAAATGTTATTTTCACTGACACAAGTCCCGTCTGGGGTATACGCCGGCAAGTTCTCCTAATGGAAACAGTCTCTGGAGCATATTGTTTGAGTGCCACCAAGTATTTTAGAAGTTATTTGTACGACTCCTCCCAAATTTCGAACACCGTTTTGACTATCCATGTTTTTCTGTACGACGGAGTATAGTTGTATCTTTGAACCATATACGAGATTATGGTACTCACCTTCAAAGAAGGATTGTCGCTAATGACTGACAGAATTTCATTGCATATCAACTGAGAGCTGAGTTTGTGATGATCCTGCATTGGATTCGTGATTATACAAGTGTGCTCTGGACCCATAGACCCTATCTTCCATGTATCACTTCTCTTCCGGTAAGATGTTGTTAATCAAAACGGACACACCTCGTTACGACAGTAGATCTTATACAGAGTCAGATTCGTTCGGTCGACTCTATAATCTATTGATAATTCCATGTGATATTGTTTTATAGCTCAGACACAGTCTTCTTTTGTACGAAAATTGTCTCCCTCTTTTAATACTCTTTCTATTTGCATGTATGGATTTTAAAAAATATGTGTTGGTGGTTCATATGCACCTAAGTTCAGGCTTGTCATGTGTTGAGGTGGACAATAAACATGACTGGCTGGTAATATGTCTTCCTCGTGGTCGGCAGTGGAATCGTTTACCATTTCATCAACAATTACCTCAGCTTCTTCTTCTTCTTCATCCACGACTTAGACTTCAGCTTGTTCGTCGTCAAATTCACAAAAAACTTGAGAAGGATCAACAAGTTGAGACAGTTGTTGTTGTTGTTGTTGTAATATAATATAAAGCTCAATATCATTGAAACCAGAATACTCATTACTGATAAACATATTATGAACATCTTCATCATCTCGAACCGTTAACTAAAAAAATTTGCACTGGTTGTCGGCAAAAAATACTGGATTCTTGTAGATGATCTGGCCAACTGGACCACACTGTAATTTCTTTTCTAATCACGCCTTCAAATGGAAAAAAAATTGATCTTCTGTTAATTGAAAACCTAATAACATTGGTATTTCAAAAATTGAAACCGGTTATGTTATAGTCAAATATCTCACCATTGAGATGTGCACTGATCATGTATTGTGGTGTTTGAGTCATAGCAAATTTTTTCAGTTTACTAGTGTACGATAAAATGGTAGTGTAATAAAATGTTAGTTTCAAGTGTATTAATAGACGTCTAGTTTTGATATATTATTGTCTTGTCTCAATTATTTTTGTGTATGGATCTTATTTTTTAAAATAAACTTATTAACTTTACATGCATTAGTCTTGTATATCTTCTTCCATGCAATTGTCTTGTCTTATTTATATCTTCTTATCATCTTCCATGCATTAGTCTTGTCTTCCTTTATATCTTTTTATCACTTTCCATGCATTAGTCTTGTCTTCCTTTATATCTTTTTATCTTCTTCCATGCATTAGTCCTATTTTCTTTATGACTACCAAGACCCTATTAATGTCTTCTTATGGCATACATTACTCTTGTCTTCTCTTACATATAATATGTTTACAAGTTACTATTTTTTTACACTATTCTCTTACATGTTTTCATACATTATTCTCTTACATATAATATGCTTACAGGTTACTATTTTTTTACACTTTTCTCTTAATATTTTCTTACACTATAATAGTCTTACATACTAATATGTTGCTTTATAATATGTCTTGCATGCATTACACGAAATGTGGTAGAGAAAATAACGTGGTAAAGACAAGAGTAGTCTTGCATACCTATATAGCTCTCATATGCCTACAATAATGTCTTCTTATCATAATAGTCTTGCATGCCTACAAGAATCTCACATGCATACCATAATGGAGTAAAGACAAGACTATTCTTGCATGCCTACGAGATTATCACATGGGATACACGAAGACATTATTCTTTATCACACTTCTTACATGTCTTGCATGCTTGTCTTCTTACACTTCTTACAAGTCTTGCATGATTTGAAGGCTTCACATGCATTTGTAAGAGATTCCTTGCATGCCTTACACAAGCATCTTGTAAGAGAATCCTTACATCTTGTAAGAGATTCCTTACACAATTGTTTCTTCATTTATTATTACATCCTTGCGCCATATGGGATGGCGTGTGTGTATAATTTATACACCCATGCGCCATATGGGATGGCGTATGTGTACAAACTTCACACCCATGCACCATATGGTATGGCGACAAAGTTAAAACTTCTATGTGAAACTTAGAATTCACGTGAAGAGAAGAAATCCACTATAAATATGGTCTTCACAAAAAACTCTTCTCATCACAACCTTTCATTTCAAGCAAGCAAAGTATTTCAGCAAGCAACAAGCTATTCTCATCACAACCTACATTCATTCCATGCCACAAAGATGTCTCTACTCACTATGGGCAACAAACACAGAGGAACAATTGAGAATATTGCAGAATTTGTAAGTGTTTTGCTTTAGTTTGTTTTGTCTCCCCTTACTTAGTTGTTTTTTCTTTATAATTAAGGTTATTTATATTCTTTGTCAGGATGTAACAAGATTTCTTTGTCGTGTACATGACTATATACCACACGACCCATTCATACAAGGATACCTTGAATCATGTGGCTTCGGTAATTTGATAAATATCACTTTGTACTCAATTGACCCCAAATTTATTCTAGCTTTGCT
Source organism: Lathyrus tuberosus (assembly GCA_022829125.1). NCBI lineage: Eukaryota > Viridiplantae > Streptophyta > Magnoliopsida > Fabales > Fabaceae > Lathyrus > Lathyrus tuberosus. The sequence continues at coordinate 4,944,695 of JALAZF010000109.1, read as the reverse complement.
AGAACGTTGGAGACCAGAGACCCACACATTTCACCTTCCTTTCGGTGAATGCACCATCACATTGGAAGATGTATATATGTTACTGGGCTACGCATCAATGGTAAGGTCGCTAATGGTAAAGTTGGTGTTGATAACCAAATTTGCGAAGATTTGTTGGGTGCCTCTCTTTGTGTCGAAACACCTCATCCACACCGTGCAAGTCAACCAAGGGGTCAAGGTATAAATTTAAAATACCTTAGAGAACATTATAAAACTATCATATTAAACGACGAATCCACCGAGTATGATAAGATAATTAAAACTCGGTGTTATATTATGATCTTATTTAGACATTTTTTATTTCCAGAAAGTACTGGAAATACTGTAAATATTATGTATTTTCCGTTGTTACGCAACATTAATAAAGTATGCACTTATAGTTGGGGTTCAGCTGTTCTTGCCCATCTATATAGTTCCTTGTGTAAAAATTCAAAAAAAAAATACTTGTATGTTTTATGGCTGCGCTTTTCTACTTCAAGCATGGGGTTGGTCTAGAATGCCGACACTAGCTCTGGTCAACCCGCGTCCATATACATTCCCCTACGCAAACAAGTAAGTTTATTTTAAAATATCAAACATGTATACTTTGATGAAACGCTTATTTGTAACTAATTTATTTATCTCTCTTTTTTTAGGTGGTCAGTTCTGGGAATGACTTACTAACGATGTCCTAGAAACTCAATAATCGTGTACCGCAATCTTTTAGAACACATTGGGCCGAACGATGTAAATTATTCATACACTACTATAAATTTGGCTATTAAATTACCACATTGTAATTTTCTCATTAAATATTTTGTTCATGCAATTTGTCTGGAGGCCGTATGTGGGTCTCGACTATCAGCCCAACACCGATGATGCTGTAGTGTGGACAGCAAAAACACCGATCATTTGGTTCACTACAGTGGAGATGCACCAAAGTGATAGGGTGAAACTGCAGTTCGACATGCATCAAGATATTCCAGTCTCTCTGATGTCTTTGGGAAACTGACATCAATTGAAAGTGGATGCACAATGGGGTCTAGATGATTGGAGAGACATTGCTAAAGAGATGTGTCGACATTGGAAGAATCGACGTTGCCACATCTTAAACGAGCCTATTGTGGAAAGGGCTAGACCAAGTCATAAATATATGATTTGGTTTAGGTCGGTTACAACACAACATATTATGTCTAAGCCAGCATATTTGATAGATTTATGCCAACGTGCTTCTTCCTTATACACACAACAACAAACACCTGCCCAACAACAAACACCGCACCACACCCAACAACCATATTTACCCACTCAATCAATCTTCCAGACCCGCAACCCATTCATTCCACCCACCCAGTCACAACAACAAGAACCTGACCCTTACCGTCAACATCCACACACCAACACCACATCTGCCTATAGCCCTGATGACGCTTTCGACTCCACCCAGCCCACCATAGCCCCTCACAAATGAACACACAATCATTCTACCACCAAAACACCCAACCACTATTTGACTACCTTACCCCACAACAACCATTACATCATTTCCAAAATGATTCAATGTACCAATTCGTCAAGCCATATCGTCCGCACCTAACCCAACCCCCTCGTCCCAACTTTGAAAACATGTGCATGGAACTGAATTACGGAAGCGTCGTTGGCAGCAACCCCCGGCTATTGGGGACATATGATTCAAAATTTGTCAAATACGCCGGGACCCTCTCAACAAATACCTTTTCTGCATGGCAATACGCAAATACCACAAACACCTCAACAAAATCGTGGTAGACCTCGGAGGCACGCTAATGCACCGGGATATGGAACCGCTGGACGTTTTGATCGAGCCGGTCATTGATTTTTTTTCATTTCTTGTAAATTTTAATGTATTTTTATAATATTTATAATCATTTCTTATTTGTTTTTTTATTTCTTATTTACTATTAAAACAAATAAAAATAAAAATAAATTAAAGGGAGGATGCGCCATATGAGATGGCGCATGGACTCCAAAAGTTAAGGCTAGGGTTTGTAAAAAAAGGTGTAGGCGCCATATGGTATGACACATGTGTCCAAATCCAAATGTATTCACCATATCATATGGTCCATCCATGCTATTTCTTTCAGAAACTACGCCATTTTCGTAATTTTTTTCAAAATACGGTTATTTTTGTATTTTGGTTGAATATATAGGTTATTCTAAAAAATTCACTATAGTCATATAATTGTTGTACTTAACTTAAATATTCAATAACTTAAAACAATTTTTACTGCATACTAATACTCCATTCCATAGCATAAAATTGAAGGTTTGCTGTTTGCGGATATTTGTGATTTGAGGTTTTGCGATTTAGGAAGAAGGTTATGGTTTGCAGATACTTGTAGTTTGCAGTTTGTGAGTTTGATTTATAATGGTTGTGATGTTTGGTTTCTCTATATTTCGTAATTGATTGATGTGATAATCTGAAAGATGTCGTTCCGTTTTTCATTGGAAATGTCCAGAGACTGTGCCTTTTTGTTTCTTTCATTATGGTTTGTACTTGGTAATTGCTATAACAATTATTCTCTTCATTCAAATAAATAAATAATAACTCAATCGGGGAACTATTACTACAACGTAATGCCCTTCGGCCTGAAGAACGCCGGGGTAACGTACCAACGAATAATGAACAAAGTGTTTCGGGGACAGATAGGCGACATGCTCGAAGTTTACATGGACGACATGATCGTTAAGTCCCATGAGGAAACCGATCATACCGCCCACCTACGAAAGTCTTCGAACAAGCCAAGAAATACAAAATGCATTTTAATCCGGAGAAGTGCATGTTCGGCGTCCGGGCAGGCAAATTCCTCGGCTTCTACTTGACAGAACGAGGAATCGAAGCCAATCCTGACAAATGTCGGGCATTCTCCGAGTTTCCTACGCCCGTATCCAAAAAATCCATCCAGTCCCTCAACGGGATGCTCGCGGCACTATCTCGTTTCGTGGCCAAGTCCGCCCAGCACGCCCTACCATTCTTCAAGCTCCTCCGCAAAGAGGCTGCGTTCGAATGGACCGAGGAGTGCGACAAGGCCCTTCTCCATTTGAAACGAGCACTCTCAGAGCCACCGGTCCTCTCTCGCCCGGACAATGGCGAAACATTGTACCTATACATGGCCGTAGCTGTCGAAGCAGTGAGTGCCACCCTCATCCGCGAGACACCTGACGGGCAGAAACCCATTTACTTTACAAGCAAAGCGCTGCAAGGACCAGAGTTAAGATACCAGCAGATAGAGAAAGTGGCATTAGCCCTCATCAACGCAGCCAGGAGATTGAGACACTACTTCCTGGCTCACACGATCGTGGTTCGGACAGATCAGCCCATAAAGCAGCTACTCGGTCGCCCAGATATGGCCGGCAGAATGCTCAAGTGGTCGCTGGAACTATCCGAATTTGACATTCAATACGAAGGCAGAAAGGCCCTCAAGGCCCAAGCTCTAGCCGACTTCATCGCGAAAATTACATTCGCGGACTCCCCCGCGAGCGAAGCGTGCAAATGGACCATCTTCATCGACGGTGCTTCGAGTTCGGTAGGAAGCGGCGCGAGCATCATACTGGAAAGCGAAGAAGGGACTATCGTCGAGGTATCACTCACACTGTCTTTCCCAACCTCCAATAACCAGGCTGAATACGAAGCCTTCCTCGCTGGGCTATGCCTTGTCGAGGACCTGGGAGCAAAAGAAGTCGTCATTTGCACGGATTCACAACTCGTGGCCCTCCAGGTCCGAGGTGAATACCAAGCCAAAAACGACAACCTGAAGAATACTTAGCCCTGGTAAAGAAAGAAATGGCAAAGTTCAAAACAGTAGAAGTGAAACACGTTCCCCGCGAACATAACGTACGAGCAGACGTGCTGTCTAAACTAGCCAGCACGAAGAAGAAAGGCGGAAACAAATCCGTCATACAGGAAGTGCTTCCTCGACCCAGCATCGAGAAGACCTCCCCGACACTCGACGTGCAGGTGATCGGTGATAGCAACTGCTGGATGACCCCAGTCTACAACTATCTCGCCAAAGACGAACTCTCATCCGACGCAAAGGAGGCTAGCACGATCCGGCGAAGAGCCTGCTCGTATGTCTTGGTCGAAGGTAAATTATACAGACGGGGATTCTCCATTCCACTGCTCAAATGCGTTGAGGAGGAGATGGTCGCACACATCCTACGCGAAATCCACGAGGGAATCAATGCCCAACATCTCAGAGGAAGGTCCCTTGCTCGTAAGGCTCTCCGAGCAGGGTACTACGGGCCGACCATGCAAAACGATGCGAAAGAACACGTAAAGAGATGCGACAAATGCCAACGCCACAGGGACATGCACCTGGTTCCGCCCAACGAGCTCAAGGCTATGTCCTCCCCGTGGTCGTTCGCCTGGTGGAGCCTAGACATCCTTGGACCCTTCGTGGTAGGATCGAGTCAGAACAAGTACCTCATAGTGGGCATGGATTATTTCACAAAGTAGATAAAAGCAAAAGCTCTAGCCAAAATAACTGCCCTTAACATCCTACGTTTCTACAAACGAAACATCCTTGCACGTTTCGGTATTCCCCAAGCGATAGTAACGGACAACGGAATGCAGTTCACGGACAGGAAGTTTCAGGACTTCGTCGCCCAACTGGGCACGAAGAAACACTTCGCATCCGTCGAACACCCCCAAACAAACGGGCAGGCTGAGGCAGCTAACCGAGTCATCCTTCGAGGCCTCAAGCGAAGGCTAGACGAAACAAAGAAGGCGTGGGTCGAGGAGCTACACAACGTGCTCTGGGCATACCGTACAACTCCCCATTCAACGACGGGGGAAACACCTTTCCGTTTAGCATACGGAACCGAGGCTGTAATTCCCGTCGAAGTTCACGTGCCCTCTAGGCGGACAGAGTCGCCCCTAGACGAGGAGATGAACGACGGATCTTTAAGGGAAAAGCTCGACCTCGTCGAAGAAATCAGAACCGGGGCAGCTCTCCGCGAGGCCTCACTAAAATAAAAGATCACCATCAGGCACAACGCCAAAGTGATACGACGAGAGTTCGACGTGGGAAGCCTTGTCCTAAGAAAAAACCACAAAGACTCTCACGAAGGCAAGCTAACAGCCAATTGGGAGGGACCCTATCGTGTCCGGGCAAAAACGAAGAATGGGGCCTACTACCTAGAACATCTCACTGGGGAAGAACTCGCTCGACCATGGAACGCTGAGAAACTAAAACAATACTACAGCTAAATCATCGGTTCGACTCGTCGCAACGACAAACGTCAGCTACCGACCACTATGCGCGTCTAGGTATAAGCGCCGCATACGACTAAAGCATAACCCCGCTCAGTAACGAGCCAGGTAAGTGCTCGGCAGCGATCCTCGATCGAGCATCGCCGTCGTCAGAGTACCACGATTGGCAGACCCCCAGCTCGCGATGGGACGTTCACGCCGCGAACTCAGGCCTCAAACGCGACCTGAGCTCCGCTCCCCACCAGGACATTCCCTGGCAGTTCGACCAGTTCCCCACACTGCCGAACACATCTATTACGAGCAATCTCCCCAAAAAATATCCACACGTCAAAAACCCCTATCACGGGCGAACATACATTCAGAGCGAGCATGCTTTCAACACTTAGCAAAAATAAACGCAAGTAAAATCATGCAAAGCCAGAAATAAAATAACTTAACATAGTGGGTGGCCACGAGGACCACTATTGTGCGTCGTTACATAAACGGGGGCCACGCCCCCCCAAAATAAATTACAATAATACGGCACGCAGGCCGGGCATATCACAACAACATCCAAAATAATAACAAACTCCTCATTCATTGGCGTGCTCGGCCGACTCTGGCTCGGGTCCCTACTCCTCTGCGGGTTGTTCCTCGGGGGTAACAACGAGGAGACCTTCGGGCAAGACAATGCGACAATCCTCAACACGCGCAAGATAGTGAGTACCCTCGACAGAGATCTCAAGCCCAGGGTTCACGGCCCGCAATTGAGCCACGACGCTTTGAAAAGACTCCTCTGCCACGGCGATGCCGTCATCTTCGGCCAGCAGGATGCGGGCAACCAGTTCAGACCTAGTCTTCAACTCTTTTACATCATCCGGCACATCGGCACCCGGGGCGCTGGCCGCCATCAACTCTTTGTTCAGCTCCTCGGCAGCTTTTTTCTTCGCCGCCAGCTTGGAGACATCCTCCTTCAGCCTGGTCGTCTCCTCTTCGGCCTTCCTCCGAGCCTCGCGGGCACTCTTAACTTCCTCCTTGAGGGCCGCCTCAGAAGCCCAGGCAGCTTTAAGTTCAGACTCAAGTGCAGAGTCCCCTTCCGCGTAGACAGCAGCCATCTCTAGCATCCTGACCAGGGCAGAAGCATCTTAGGCCACCAACGCCCACTTGCTCGGGCGACCCATGCCTTCCAAGCAAAGGGATTCTGCCCGGGGGACGACCAAAGAGTTACCTTCAAATAACCTCCTATCAAGGATACACGGCGCGGGTAAGGTCCACATCGTATGATGTCCTTGGCCGCTTCGACCGCCCAGTCAAGGGCAGAGGAGATCCCCGTGGAGCAGGAGAGGGAGAAGAAGAGGCCCCCGCGACAGTTTGAACAGGAGGAGGAGCACGGGCACCAGCAGGCTGAGATTTAGGAGGAGCTTCTCCAGCTTTATTCCTCGCCATAACATTCCTCACCACGCGATCGCGAGCCTGAGGCATCTCACCTACATAAATAAAGTAAAAAACGAGCACGTTAGATACGAGGAAAAGAGATAACACAAACAAAATCTAAATAACTAAGACTACTAAGCAGCTTCTCGGCGTCCGCGGGAGTCTTGCACTCCAGCAATGCCTTAATATTAACGAATCTACGCTCAACTCTCTGGCTCCAATCATCCTCGAAGATAGGGCTTCCCTTGCTCGTCCAGCAGCTTGCAAGACTGAAGGAGTTGACCCAATTCACCAGCTTCTTGTACGCCACGACGCCCTGCCCGCGCAGATTGCTCGACTGAAAGACATAATCGCTGGGATTCTTGGAGAAATGGTCGGGTGCCCAGCAGATGGGGAACCTGTAGAGCCTCTGCCCATATATTTCCCCTTCTCGTTAAGCAGCTCATTTCCATCCTCGTCAACCTCGATTTCCCAGACGTATGTGCTGTCCTGAGCCACCTTGGACACAGGTTCAACGACGAAGTACCGCTCCTTGAAAGTCCGGATTGACTCCGAGAACGGCTAAAATAGCTTTCTGGGTTGCTTCAAAGAAACCCATCCGTACTTCTTCTCCGTCAGCTGCCTTTGAAGATGGAAAACAACAAAGAACAGAGGGAGAGTAGTCCCCAGAGAGAGATGCTTGCAAACCAATTCAAAAGCCCGGATGAAGGCTAGCGAATTAGGGTGAAGTTGAGAATGGGACAACTTCAGATGCTCGAACACCGACCACTGGAAATCAGTGAAAGGCAGCCTCAGTCCCAGCTCTTTGAAGGCATACTCGTACATTGTAAAGCGGTCCCCGAAATCCGTGCAGACCCGCTCGTTTAAAGTAGGGAAGTGCACCTTCGACTCCCCTTCTGGTCCTACCTCCGTAAAGACGTCCGCCAAAGACTTTGCGAACGTAGAAATATGCTCGGAAGGTTCGGCCACCTTCCACTCCTCCGCGGAGAACCCTTTGATGTCATCCTCCTCCATATCATCCTGAACCTCTTCTTCCTCCCCGGTAGTGTTGGAGGAACTTGAGGCCGCCGAGCTCGGAGCCGTCGAGCTACTATTTTTCTCGGAGCAAGTTTCCTCCTCAGACGCGTCTAGAATAACTTCCCTGTCTGGCCTCGTCGCCATTAAGATCACCTGAAAAGCAGAGAAAGACAGTGAATTCGACAGGAAATCAAATCCACCCTTCCACTGCCAAGTCAAGTGAAAGGGCGCGCAAAAGGCTGAGGACAACGTCCTCGGCCTAAGCCCTAACATCGAAAGAAAAACTAAAACCTCCCCGCGAGGAGATGCTCGAAACGTATCATCCTCCTCCGAGGAGCTTCCCCGCACTCATGCCCAGATTCTGTTTGAAGCTCCACCAAAAACCGCAAAGCTTCACCGAAATCTGGAAACGTTCTACCGAAAAATTCATCGCTCTATCAGAAGATGAACAGACACAGTGGTCAAGCATGCATAACTACCGCAACCACGCCGTGGACCATCCTACTCGCTGAATGCACTATCTACTCCGGCGAAGTGCTGGAGGCAGCAAAATGGCAGAACCACCGTCCACCACCAACACTCGCCAGAAATCCACCTATTTTGTCGTCTAAAGCTAACCCTAACCGCATACAATCTACCACTAACAACAAAAAGGAGTAAAACAAGTTACAGATCAGAAAACTTACTTGATTTTGGAAGAAGGTAGAAGCTGCTCGAAGTTGGTGACGGTGGTCAGAAAGCCTGAAGACGATGACGGGCAAGAACTGAAAGAGACGGAGAGAAATCATAAAGGAAAAGTTTCAAATGAAACAGTTTCCCCCCTTTTTATACAAAGGGGCACGTGCAACCACGCGCCCGTAGGCCATTATGACTACCCGCTAGCCATCATTGCCTATTAACTGCTACACGGAGCTCTAGGTACACGTGGCGCCCCAACGTTTCAAATTTTATCTGACCATTAGTCTCCCCGTACGCCGGGCAACATGGTCACGACCAAGAATCTCACGAACACCTGGGGTCACAGGCACTTTGAGACAACCTTCCTCGCCTACAAACGACGACTCTATGCTAGCTCCCCGGAGCAACGAACAGTCCTTAAGTCATCACTCCCATGCTCGGGAGCAGCGACTTGGGGGGCTCCTGTTCTGGACTGGACCAATGGCTAGAATTGGCCCAATTCGCCTCTGCTCTAGAGCGGCCAAATTGCCTAAGTCCAATCCATAGAGGGGAAAAAATGACCTTTCTGCCCCTCCAACCGGGCAAGGAACGCAATGCTCCTCCCCGACGTTGATGCCCGTTACGCACGGCTTCCTCGCTGCCCGGACAGCAAAGGACAGGTGCCCGAAACTGCGTTTATGCCCGACATAACGGCTAGTTTCGAGCACCCTGCCCGACCTAACGGCTAGTGTGGGCAGTCACCTATTCTTTGGGGAAAACGGTTATTTTGCCCCGAAAATAGGACCGTTGGCCACGCGCTGGGGGCTCTATATAAACCCTCTCGCTTGAGAGGGTCAGGTATCCAATATTCACCCTAAGAACTCATACTTTGTACTTGCCCCTTTTCTCTGACCCTTTCTCACTTGAGCGTCAGAGTGCCTTGCAGGTACACCCCCCTCCTCTCCATGCGACCAGCATCCCTGACGCACTTGGCGGCCTGATTCTACAGGATCTGATCCAGCCTTCACGATCACACACACATATATATATATATATATATATATATATAATGAAAAAAATAGATAGATAAACCTTTTACGGTGATTCTGCTATGGACGAACGGCGTTCTGAGTCTTTGGTTGTTGTCTTCCCTCAGGATTCTAGAGTGGATGCAATTTTCTTCTTTAAGGTGTCTCTTTCGATTGGACAAGGTGTTGAAATATCCCGCTTTATATATACTTGCATGTGTTCGTTGAATGGCCAGATTCACTAGTGTCGTAGCTTGAGGATGATCGTCGAAACTTTGGGACCACAAAGTTGCCTTTATGAATGGAACTCGGCATGCTCTTATCATTTGACGATTTTCCCGAGGGCCGATAATGATGAATGATGGAGGGAGATGAATCAGAGGTGAATGTCAACCCAAAGTGATCCTGGAGGGGAATTAGTACATTTTCTATTATAATTGTGGCCGACTTGTCTCCTAGCAACCAGAGTATGTGATATCTTTCCTCAGACATGCTTGGTGAACCTCTGTTCTTTGATCCAACTTTAGAGAACCCTGATGCCCTAAGTGGAAATCCTGTTGTACCTATACGAGGTACCCAATATCTGATTTGTGCCCGACGTTAATGGTGAACTTTCCGTACTTTCTACATCGCCCCGATAAGTACCTCGATAGCAAGGAAAGGTAAAGAAGATGTTAGATCGGAAGGTGAACCTTGAACCTCCGGCATGGTCTTCGAGGAGATTACCTCGTTTCGGATCCAGATCTGGATCTAGGATTCTTCCTTCTTTCAATTTTTAGAGTTTTCAAGAAAATCAGAGTCGAAACGTTGATCTATTGGAATCGGTTACGACAGATCTCCATGTTCTCTTTTGAGTATTTCTCAATTATGAGATATGAGAAAGTTACAAATAATGGATTCAGAAAATGAGTATGAATTCGTAGAAAACATGGAAATTGGAAGTCGATTTTTCTTGATTCGGTGACCTAAAGAGGTTACAAATTGGTAAAGTAAAGGTTATATATGAAATTGTGGAAATCGTAGGAATCAAAAGTCTATTCTCATAGATGGTGTCACTGTTCCGTTTAGGAACCACAAATAAATGTAGTTGGATAATTGATGATCTTGAATGGTGGCTTTGATATCCTTTTACGGTAATGCGAGATGGACCAGCTTAGTTAGCACTCTAACATCCAAGTCAGTTCAAGATTCAAGATGAAAGTGTTGTGAAAGTCGAGACGAGAAAGTGTTCCTTATTCTTTGCGTGTGAACTGATTTTTCATACCTTGAGTCAAGTTGACGTCTACGTTGGTTTTAATTTTTCCGAATCCAAATGAGTCCTTTGTTGTGTTTTGTGATGCGCCGAAGATGGGTCTTTGTGGTGTGTTGATACAAAATGGTCAAGTTGTGGCTTACACTTCTAGACAGTTAAGTGTTCATGAAAAGAATTATCCTAGCATGACCTTGAGTTAGCAACTGTGGTATTAGCATTGAAGATTTGGAAACATTACTTATTCGTCTCCCTACTCATCATAATCTCTTTCGGAGCAATTTTCAATATTTTCAATCCCTCATCAAGACCAGGTATACTTACATTTATTTCTTTGTTTTATGTTATTTTATTGAAATGGCTATTATTGATGCATGGATGATGGTACTGATATACCGAGAACCCCGATTGCTCAAGAAATAAAAAATCTTTCAGATTCTTATGTGAGGGGTCGTAGGAATACTTTGACCCAAACTGATTTTGATCGTATTGTAAGGGAGGCCTATGACAACATTTCCATTTCTTTTAGTGATCCTGACTCCGAATCTTATTAATCAGGTTTCTCTATATAGGTGTTGATAAAGATTACAGACTCGTTTGACACGGAAGTAATGAGTTACGACCGTAGTTCTGTTGACAACTTTAAGATCGCTAAACTTCGTTATTTGATAAATGTTTCCTCCACTGGGAACAAAAATGGTGTTATTTTGAAACCTTGTATTCCCGGGGAGCGCGTTTGTATAGTTCATCCTAGGGGAGTTAAAAAGGAATATTTTCATTTTTATGTTGGGGTTTCAGAAGATTTTAAGATATAATTTCCCTTTACTAACTTCGAATCTCACTTGTTAAAGGTTTTGAATACCGCCCCTTCCTAACTTCGTCCAAATAGTTTGGGGTTTATAAAAGCCTTTGAAATAGAACCTACCATAGGCTTGTTCTTCTCCTCTTTTGAAATCAAAGGCATTGAAAAAGAGGGGCGGGTGACAATTAGCGGCTTTCCTGACAAGAGCTTTCTTCAAGCTTACACCTCCAACTTTAAAGGTGTTAAAGATCGGTTCCTTCAGATTAAATGCATCCAAAGATGTCCTTAGGTAGTGTATGCCTTGGATAAATCCCACCGTTTTCCTATCTATTTGGACCAAAAGTCCGCTCTCAGTGTGCGGTTTTGACTTCGATAAATTGAACAAACAAGAAATAAAATCCTTAGCCATATTAGATTCTTTTCGCATGATGAAAGTCTAGGTTTTATTATCATTACCCGAAGAACAAATCCTTTCTTTTTTGGGTAATTTTTTATTTTCGTTTTTGTTACATTTCCGGGGTATCCCTTTTTATTCTTCTAACATTTTTTATCTTTCCTCTCCACAGGAAAAATGATTAATTTGTCGGTGACAAAGCAGAAGAAGTTGATGTTGGAGGCTCGGGCAGCGAGACGCGTAAGCGGCCAAACTGTTACCAAGTCGGACATGTCCAGATTAGAGACCCAAGTATTGAAGAAAAGGAAGTTGATTCCAAGCAAGATGATCTCAAGTGTCTCAAGTCCTCAAACTACCCCCCTTTCATCACAGAAAAATGCTTGCCCGGGATCTCCAAAAGCTATGAAAACTTTGATGAGCAACGGGGTTTGTAGGGCTAATTGGGAGATTTCTTCTTTGATGCGTGAGGTTGGTGGGGGTGACCATTCTAGGTCGTCCAATGAACTCAAGTTCTGGAGTAACAGTTTTGATGTGATGAAATTCCTTTATGATAACCTAAACGCCACAGAGGACGTGAACAAGGTGAAGACCATCAGGTGTCAAAAGTTGACCCAAAATATTAGATCTTATATAATGAGATGTGATGTCCTTACTCGAGGGTTGTTTGAGGCCGGGGACGACCGCAGGCAGAACGAGGTTAACCTTAGAAGTGAGATAAACCAGCTAAAAGACAAAGAGAAATCATGGGTGAATAAGGTATCCGAGTTGGAGAAGCGATTATTAGAGGAGAAGACCAAGAGAGAGAGGTCAGAGGCTTCAACACAAGAACTGTAAACAACCGTTGGTAAACAGTCTGGGGAGATAAAGCTAGCCCAAGAATTGATCGACCATTTGCAGAGTTCTTTGCAACAAGCTCAAATTGATATTCTTGATATAGGTGATACCACTCGCGACAGGGCGAAGGCTCAAGTCCTATGCTTTTATCCTAACCTTGACTTGTCCGAGATGGATTTCTTCAAGGTCATGGTCGACGATCATCTAATGGACATGGAAGAGACTGAGCCCTCCCCTGCTGATGGTCTGACCCAGGAAGCCCATATCATTGACACTAATTCTGAAGTCGCTGATGAAGATAAAAACTAGGAATATTGTTTAGTTTCTTTTTGTTGTAATGCTTTTAAGTATGCTTGTGTTTTTCTCTTTTAGTTTTGTACCTGGGTCATGTTATCACCTGTAATATAACTATGTTTTATTTTAAGCATGCAATCTTCGCAGTTTATTTTTGCAAAATGGTTTTCTTAGCAGTCCATATAAGTTATTTCGTCATACATGACATAATATAAGGACTTCTCAAATAATTATCCTTCATATCTATGTTATGATTCAGTTTTCTTAAGGAGAACCATATTGAGAATACCTATAGGTTTTAGGCCGACATTTCTATGATCCTAACTTGGATCATCAGAGTTCGCTTACGTTTTACTTATTTTTCTTCCAACTGATCCTTAATCATGCCAGAATTTCTACATCACTTGTGTACTTATGGTCGTTGATATAACCTAGTGATACATGGGTAGAAATATACTGAGAAGTCCCATTATGAGTTTTGTGGTAATCCGAGCTCCATTATCGGATTCTTACACAATGTTTTGATTAAATAAGATCTAATTAGTTCTAAAACATCGGGGTCAGGTGCAATCATCCTGGTCGGAATATATGTAAGATGACGACAAATTAACGATTCACACTTTGAACGTGAGTTTGACTCCTATGAAATAATCTCTTTTAATCCTTTGGAGTATATATTTCTAATACATTTTTATCTTTCTGTCAATAATTTATCTATTCAAATGGACACCAGATATGCGAGGTATCTTATCTTCTTAGCTAAAGTGTGTTACGTACAACTTTGAAGCCCCGACAGTGGAATATAATGACTTTGAAGGATCTCAACAATCTTGGACACAAAACTAGTTAATTCCGAGTAGATTATATTGAATACCGGATCATTTAAAGTTAAGACTATGTCAACTTTGCGTGACAACTTTCAAAACCCCATGGATTAGATGTCAAAATAGATATACGAGGGTTCAACTTTGCATGATCGGGTCAAAACCGGTTACATCAGAGGCTGGCAGGCTACCTGAACTTTGGCTAGAAGTATATTAACGTAGCCCGACCGAAGCCAATTATGCCAAAGGCATCAAGTGCACTTAGAATTTGGCTAGAGGTATATTAACGTAGTCCGACCGCAGCCAATTATGCTAGAGGCATCAAGTGCAATTGGACTTTGGCTAGAGGTATGTTAACGTAGCCCGACCGCAGTCGGTTATTTCAGAGGCTTCAAGTGCGCTTAAACTTTGGCTAGAGGCATATTAACGTAGCTTGACTGCAGTCGATTATGCCAGAGGCATCAAGTGCCGTTGCACTTTGGCTAGAGGTATATTAACGTATCTCGGCCGCAGCCAATTATGCCATATTCATCAAGTGCACTTGTATTGTATTAAATATGTATCACATTAATGCTGACAATGCTAATAATGAATGAGACTAGATGTGATCCCACTAAGCTTAATAAAACTTTCAAGCTAATGGGATTTGATGACAATATTGTGATGGATAATAATGGTTTTGCTGAAGTTCAATCAAAATTGTACTCTAAGGATTTGAACAAACAAAAGAAGAAAAAGCCATCGTCTGTTAGTGAAAGATTATTCGTTAAGGGAAAATTCTTAAAGAAAGATGGCAGGTTTGATAAAAAGAAGGGTAAAGGTCAGCAGAAGTCTTATGGCGGTGATGCTCCTGCAATTAGATGTTATCACTTTAAGAAGGAGGGTCATACAAGAAAGGTGTGCCCTGAACTTCTTAATAATCATGGAGGTAAGGATAATGGAAACACGACCATTGTGTAAGATGATTATGAATCATACGGTGTTCTTGTGGTTTTAAGCAGCAACTTTAGCAAGGAGTGAATTATGTATTCAGAGTGTAATTGACACATGACTTCAAACAAATATGTGTTTGAGGAATTATGTGATTAAGATGGTGGATCAGTGCTACTGGGAAACTACAAAGTCTGCAAAATTATAGGTATTAGATTTGTGAGACTCAACCTCCATGATGAGTCAATAAAACTGTTGACTAGTGTCAGGTATGTATCTGATCTTAAAAGAAATTTGTTTTCTTTTGGTGAATTTAACAAGAAGGGATATGTTTTCAGAGGAGAGCAAGGTATCCCGA
Organism: Lathyrus tuberosus; assembly: GCA_022829125.1. Lineage (NCBI taxonomy): Eukaryota > Viridiplantae > Streptophyta > Magnoliopsida > Fabales > Fabaceae > Lathyrus > Lathyrus tuberosus. Next base: position 4,929,626 of record JALAZF010000109.1, on the reverse strand, counting down.
GAGTCATAAAGGGGTCGAAGGAAGTCTTGAGTGGAATAAAAAGGAAGGCTTGTTAAACCTTGAGGTTGAGGTTGTAAGTGGTTAGGCATATTTTGCATCCACAAAACTAGTGTGAAGACATAACTATGTCACATGAGATTGGGCCATGCTAGTGAAAGGGGTCTGATTGAATCGGGGAAACAAAATGTTCTAGGTGGTGACAAGGTAAAAAAACTAGAGTTTTGTGAACCTGTGTATTTGGAAAAGCTTTTAGAGTGAAGTTCAATAAAGGCAAACAAAGAACAGATGGATCCCTTGATTACATTCACGATGATCTTTGGGGACCTTTAAGAAGTACTTCACATACAAGTGCAAGCTATTTCCTATCCATAGTTGATGATTATTCATGAAAGTTGTGGGTATTCATTCAGAAGACTAAGGATGAAACTTTTGAAAATTTTAAAAGTTGGAAGACTCTGGTCAAAAATTAAATTGGCAGAAAGGTCAAGAGGTTGAGAACCGAAAATGGCCTTGAGTTCTGCAAAAAAGCTCTCGACAGTTATTGTGTTATGTCTAGTATTGCAAGGCACAAGACTACTGTGAGTATTCTTCCGCAAAATGGCATGAATGAGAGGTCTAATCGAACAATCATTTAAAAGGTTAGATACATGATGGTTAGTACCGAATTCAAGAAGGTGTTTTGGGCTAAGGCAATTGTGACTGCAACATACCTGATAAATAGTTGTCCCTGAACTGCCTTGGGTATGAAGACACCTGAAGAAGTTTGGCTGGCTCATCCACCAGATCTCGGCAAACTTAAATATTTGGATGTGTAACCTATGCTCACATTAGGAAAGATAAAGTCAAACCTAGAGCTCTGAGATGCATGTTCCTTGGGTATCTTGGAAGAGTTAAAGCCTATAGGTTATAGTGCTTAGAACCAGGTCACAAAAGATGTGTCATAAGTCGTGATATGGTTTTCAATGAAATAGAAATGGCATTCAAGAAAACTGATGACTTTGGTCGAAATGCAAGATATTTTAAGAAGAGCTAGAATAAGAAGAGATTCTTCTTGAGGTGGAACATATTGATACTAAATTGTATAACATATATGAAGTCGAGGAAGAATCACCAGATGCTGAAGAAATTGAGGAAATTATTGATAACTACCTATTGGTAAGAAACATGCCGAGAAGTGTCATTAGGCCACCTTAGAGACTTGGTTATGCGGATCTCAGTGTTTGCTTTAATCTCTTCTAATGAGGTACTTTATGAAGAACCTAAAGATTATAAGGAAGTTGCGAGGAGTCGAAACAAGAATAAATGGCTGAAAGCCATGGATGATTAGATGAAATTTCTTCATGACAGACACACTAGGGAGCTGATTGAGAAATATGCAAGAGCCAGGTTAGTCAGATGTAAGTGAATTTTCAAGGTTAAAGAAGGAATCAAAGGAATGGTGTCGAAGAGATTTAAGGCAAGGTTGGTTGCTAGGGGGTTCACTCAGAAAGAATGAGTCATCTTCAATGATGTGTTATCATATGTTGTAAAACATATATCCATTAGAATGTTATTGGCCTTGGCGACGAAGTTTGCCTTAGAACTTGAACATATGGATGTCAAGACCGCCTTCCTGGATGATGATCTAGATGAAACAATTTTGATGAAGTAACCTGAAAGGTGCGTAGAAAGAGGCAATGGGAATTATGTGTTCAGGGTGAATAAGTAATTATATGTCTTGAAACAAACTCCTCGGCAATGAAATAGGAGATTTGATAAGTTCATGTGGCACACATAGGTTTCACTAGAATCCAATTCGACCATTGTGTTTACTCAAGATTTCGACCTAGAAGTTCACTTGTTATTTTGTTGCTTTATGTGGATGATATCCTCATAACAAGCGACATTGTCGAGGATGTAATGTTGGTGAATGATGAACTCAACAAGGAATGAAGGATATGGGAGCTGCAACCAGGTTTCTTGTGATTAACACCTGGAGGGATAGAAAACAGTCGAGATTATGCTTATCTCAAGAGACATACATAAAGAAGATTCTCGACAAATTTGGTATGTCGAATTCAAATCCTGTTGTAACACCAACAAATCCTCAATTCAAGATGAGCATGACTCAAAGTCCAAGTACTGAAGTCGAAAGAGTCTATATGAATAACATTCCTTATGCTAATATAATAGGTTCTTTGATGTATGATATGGTTTGTACGAGGCCAGACATAACTTACAGAGTGAGCCTTGTGAGCAGGTATATATCCAATCATGGGAAGGCACATTGACAAGCTTTGAAGTGGATTATGAGATACATAAAAGGATCCCTAAGGAGGGTCCTGGTTTATGGTGGAGCCACGAGCAATGGCAAAGTTGAAATCGAATAATTTGTTGACTCTGACTATGCAAAATGTATGGATATCATAAAATCTCTTTCTTAATATGTTTTCACTATATTTGGTACAACAATCAATCGGAGAGAAACACTTTAAAAGGTTGTATCCATATCAACCACTGAAGCTGAATATATTGCTCTCACTGAAGCTGTAAAAGAAGCATTGTGGCTTGAAGGGTTTTTTAAGGAACTAAAACTTCAAGGTCAAACTATCACTATTAAATGTGATAATCAAAGTGCCATACATCTGTCAAAGAATTCAACATACCATGAGAGAACTAAGCACATTGATGCTAGACTGCATTTCGTCAGGGAGACAATCGCAAGTGGAGAAGTGAAAGTACTGAATGTTTCGATTGAAGATAATGTTGTTGATATGATCACTAAGTCATTGCCTAGTAGCAAGTTTTTTCACTGTATGCAGTTGATAAAGCTACATGATAATAGCTTTCCCTCGATATTTTGGAGTTTGTTCCAAGGTGGTGATATGTAGTATTGGATCGATCTGCATTCTCGACAAGGAGGATTCGACTGGGTTGAATGTGCATGTTGTAGTCAAAGTTTGCTCAAGCATGCAATGGTCTAAGTTAGTTATGTATTATGTTATGTAATAGTTATGTATGTCATGTATGAGGGTTATCATCATACAAAACATAAATATGCTAGTAGTCTATAAATATACTGATTCTCTCATTTGTTATAATAAGTGCTGGTTATTGTTATTCATTTTTAATCTTTTAGCCATAATTAAAAAAGTGAAGAGAAAAACAATTATAACCAATTATGTTTCTTCTTTCTTGTCCACTACTCTCTCCTTTTGTAAAATCGAACCGTTTTTTGATGGTTCAAAAAATTCCCTTTACTCACATATTGACATAATTAATTAGTATTGTTTATTATCGACGTCTACTAGAAAATTATTCACTATTTTTAGTTCACATTTAGCAAAGCACCAAAATATATTTTAGGAATTAATTGAAATGCACTGACAGTGTAAAAGGATTTTACACTGTCAGTTAATTATAACCGTTGGATGTAAAGATTTATTTGACTTTTAATTTAATAATCTGTAAAGTAACCCAAACGGATAATGGTAATGTATTAACAATATAAACCTTTTTATATTGTCAGTGCATAGTAATTAAACTCTATATTTTAATGGATAAATTATATGTAGAAACAATCTTTGAAAAAAATCAAAACGAATAAAGTTTATATTTTATTTTGATCGGTTTAAACTAAAAAATAAACGGAAACAATATAAAAACATGAACCGATTTTATTTAAAATTTAACAACGGTTGACATTTCAAACAAAATCAAAATTTTAAACACCAATTCAATTCAAACCACACACACCACAATACTATATTGCAAAGACCCGAAAAGCCAAACGGTATTCTGAACCAGCCAGCGGCTTAAACAAAAAGCCATTCTGGAACAAGTAAATGAGAATTGAGAAAAGTTGGTTTTTTTACAAACTGTATGAAAGTCAAAACTGGTTTTCTCAATCTTAAAAGTGGACCCCATTGAAGATACGTTTTTGGTCTTGTCTCACTATCAACACTGTTAACGTTATTAATAAAAACAGTGACATTAGAAGCGACAATTGCAGGTGGGATAATCCTCTGTGCTCGATTTTTTGCTTTTTAAAACATACAAAATCACTCAGATTTCGATCCTCCGTATCTCTCTCTTTCCTTCTTTCCTTTTCTCTTTTATATATACTTTACCATTTTTATCAACTTCTTCAAACCATTATTCTCTTCTCTTCATCCACATAAAAACTTCTTCTTTATCATGGCTATCTCCGGCGATGTTCTCAGAGAGTGTTTACCGGAAGTTGTTGCTGAGTTCCACGTGCTTGCTGTTGATGATAGTCATGTGGATCGTAAGTTTATTGAAAGGTTGCTCAAATTCACTTCTTGCAAAGGTAAATTTCATAACCTTTTGTGTTTTTGATATGTTTTGTTGGTTTTAGTTGGATTATATTCTGAACTGTTGGATTTTTTGTTTGTTTTTGCAGTGACTGTTGTTGAGAGTGGAACTAGAGCTCTACAGTATCTAGGGTTGGATGGTGATACGAGTTCAATTGGTTTTGATGTGAGTAAATTTTTGATTTTTTGCTTTAGAAATCACTTGTTTATTTTTTGTTTGAGGTGTTTATGTGGTTGTTTTGATGAATATGGTTACAGGGTGTGAAGGTTAATATGATAATGACTGATTATTCTATGCCTGGGATGTCAGGGTATGAACTTCTCAAGAAGATTAAGGTGTGTGAATTCTTCTTGTGTTTTAGAGATTAGAGATTCTCTATGTGTGGTTAAAAGTGGGATTTGATTTGAGTGTAGTGAATGAAACTTGATTATGTTTTAGGCTTTCTCTTGTTAATATTTACTTATTTATGTTAATTTCAGCAGGAATCATCTGTTTTTAGAGAGATTCCAGTGGTGGTTATGTCCTCTGAGAACATCTTGACCCGAATCGATAGGTATGAATATGATCTATGATCAGATCAAGACTCTTTTGAATTAGTATTGTTTTTTAGTTAGGCTTTCGAGTTTGATCTATTGTGTTGACTGGTTATATTCACATATTGTAACATGTTTGTTGATTGGATTAGCTTATTATGTAGTTCCTTTGATCTTTATCCTTTGGTTTTTCTGCGAAAGACATGTATATTTTCCGGCTTGAAATCCATTTGAGAAAAACGCGTAGATGTGAAATCCCTCAAATTTTTGTCAAATCTAGGTTGGTTATGACACCTTCTTTTGAAGATTTGCATTACACGCTCAACCACCTAATCCTAAAAGATAATAACTAATTATGCAAAAGATCTTAGGAGATCTCAACAGCTAATTATTCTGGTCTAGGCTGGTACTAAGTGTAATGCATGTTTTGAAGATCATTGTTAATCAAACAATTAGTCATTAAACAATCTTCAGCTTACAATTAAGAATAACTAATCCATTAACTTTTCTCACCAACACATGGCCCAAATCCTTTCCCTAAAATCTGTGGCTAGCAACAATCTTGCAAAATCTTTCTATTAATGGACAGAATCATCCTGTCAATAATATCATCATGTTAGACACATGGAGTGTGCTAGAACATGTTGCTTTTATCTTGCAATTGTGTCTAACAATAATTGAAGCATGAAAAAAAGAATAATTCATTTTCTTACTAGGACCCTGTTGGCATGACAACATTATTGTCAATATTATAATTGCCACACAATTATACATTTCATCACAACTGTTATTGATTGTTGATTTTTGTTCACCGACAGTTGTTTGGAGGAAGGAGCAGAGGAGTTTCTATTGAAACCGGTCAAATTGTCGGATGTGAAACGCTTAACAGATTTCATCCTAAGAGGTGAAGGAAAGAAAGTGGGAGGAAAAAGATCTCAGAAAAGAAGTCGATCAGATGATTCCGATTCATCTCTATCGTCCTCATGTTCAACATGCGAACTATCATCATTGTCACCGTCTGAAATATCGTCGAAGAAATCTAGACTATAACCATTGGTTCATTGAGCAGTGCTCTTTGTGTTTCCTTTTTTTGCTGAACTATTGTTCATATCGCGATGTAATTTGCGATTATACTAAAAAGATTGCTGACAATGAGTATAGGATTAGGACTAATGAAGATTATATCAGGAATCACTTGCTTTTGTAAAGAAAAAGTTTATTATTAGAATTTAACCAAATCAGCCATTTTGCAGGGTCTCTACTTTTTTTTTTTTGTTTACTCTTGATCAGATTAATTATTTTCGATAACATTTAAAATGATACTAAAGTTTTGAACCCCTATTTAGAGTTTTTATATTTTATATTTTATATTTTATATTTTTATTTTTTGTGTTTATGAATTATGGCTGTTGCCATTGATCATCCTAACTACCTTTCCAATCTAAAAGGAATGTTTGCCTAAGTTGTGCTAGATGGCTTGACTGATGAGGATCCAAGTAGGTCCAAGGATTTTTACAATTTGGGTCAAGTTTGATCCTATCTTACAAGAAAGTATATGGATTGATCATGAAATATCCTAAGAATATGCTAGAGAATTAAAGCATGTATATAAATTAAATGCACCTAGTTATCTATATAATTAAATTTATGACCTCACTTAATAGAATTGAAAAAAGTTGGGACGATATCCCATGATTTAATCTTTTCCTCCCAAAATGATACTGTGGTCTTGTGAAAAATTGGATTCGACACAATATGTAATGTATTATGATCATCACACTGAAGCTCACAGAGTAACTGATTTAACAAAATAAAAACTCAGCAATTCAATTTTGTTTCTTTCTCTTTCAAGTTATCAAGTTTTCTTCAACAAGTCCACTACAACCCATAGCTAGACCAGGCCGCCTATTGATGAATGAGCGTGTTCTTTATCTTCATAAATGGAGCATTCAATTTGGCACCCCCATATAAACCTGATACCACTACAAACACAATGAATTAACTATGTTAACTTTGTAAAAAATTTCAAACATTTAAACATTAATTCAGAATTTGACCAAATTTCAAAAACCGGAAATTTCACAATTCTACTAAAAATTTTATGAAAATTAAGTTTTTTTATCGGAAATTTCAAAAATCTGGTTTAATCCTTTAGATTTTTACCGAAAACTTTAAAAATTCTGGTATTTTTGCATGCATGCTTACCGGTAGTTCAAAAAATTAGAATTGTATCGAGAATTTCAGAATTTCCGGTAATTAAATTTATAAAATCATACTGGAAATAGTTGGCTGAACAGATGCAGTTCCGCGCACTCCGTAGCATCCGATGCTGAGTGGTGAGATTATACAAGCAACTCAGAGATGATACTGAGGTTGTTCATGCTCAAGAGTTGTAGGGTCAGACTGTTATTCACCCAACCGTGGTGCCATCGGGAAGCAGAAACTCTACAGGAAATGCAGCTCCGTTGAAGTACACTTCTGCCTTAATAAAAAATTGAGGAAGAATCATTTTGAGATTTTTTTCTCAATAACAGATGTCCCCTATTTATATAACGTCGAATTCATTCTGGACCACACAAAACGGTTGGTGCAATCACAATCCTACAAAATTGTCGGCAAAATCCTAACTGTTGAAAATCTTATAAAATTGAACTATCAGAAATTTCACATCGGTTGAAATTTCCGATATAACATAGTATTTTTTGAAAATATTGGTAAAATTTTACGCGTGCCGGAAATATTTGAAAATTTTGGTATTAGTTCACACCGGAATTATGAATATACTACCGGAAATTTTGAATTACCTACCGGAAATTGTGTACGCACATTTTAATCCAACTTTGAGCAGGGACACTTTTGAAATTATCAAATAATGTGGGGGGTGTGATGAGTGCAAAATATACCTATTTTGTATATAAGTTTTGGTGCACTTATCGATACTTTTTATCTATATCGTTCGAATAAACCCCAATTTGTTTATAAATACGTTTACTTTACATTTTAGTGTATATATTGCGTATCGTGTAAATATTACTGCGTTTAATTGATTTTATCTAATTTTTTGTAGGTATTCATGCAAGGTTATCTTGCCATATTCATGAAGAGCATTGAATAAGCTTTCCAGCGCTTCCGACCGTGCGTAAATCAGAGATACGGTTCAGAAGTTGTGGTCAAAATAAGGACTGGTTTGCTGTCAAGTTCGCTTTGCGAGTTGACAGCGAATGTTCGCTTTGCGAAGGCCCCAGCGAAGGAGTCCAGAATTGAACAGGGGAGAAAGAGACCAAAGTTTGCTTTGCAAACTGAGCAGCGAGTATTCGCTAAGCGAATAATTCGTTCGCACTGCGAACTTCTGGAAATTTGCATAGGCGGTTTGACTGTTCAGAGGCACTTAAGTTCCATTTTTTGAGGTTCGCTAGGCGAATGATTCGTTCGCAAAGCGAATGTACGAACTTTGTAATTGTACTTAATAGATTTTCAGTCATTTTCTAGGGATGGTTTTTGGGATTTTTGCTCCCAACTCCATCAAACTACATTTTTCAGTAGATTACCTTAGAAAACAACATGGAAGCTTGCATACGGATGAACCGGGGTGGATTGATCGTCGATCGGCGTTGACAAACCGCGAGATGTTTAGTTTATCTCTTTTCTTCTTTGTGTTTTTTCTTCTATGTTGGGTTGTGTATATGTATTTATTCTAAACTCATGTATATTTGTCGCCCATGGTGTTGTATGAAACTTGCTTTACAAATCTTTATTGGTGATTATCTCTGATTTTTGCTTTATGCGCGGGGTTTGGGTTGCGTTAGAGATAATCCTCGCAAACTTCGATTAGGGATGATTATCTGTTAGTTTCTGGACTCTAGAGATAGATTTAAGAGCTAGCAATCTTCAATAGGCGTCGAAGCTTAATGCCTCTGTGCCTTGAGTCGCGTGCGAGAGTGTCGACGATGGTAACACGATTGTTCTCTCAACTTTGCGTTAGACATAACCTTTGTTGTGAGCGATGTTGGGTGATATTGAGGAGTATTGTAGGTCGAGTATAACTGGTCGGTAAGTTTAAGTTTGTGAGGAATCGATTATGTGCACTGTCGGACAATGTTTTCTCTCTGAAGAATGATTTCTTTTTGTTTTAATGTTTACTTTTCTGTTTTTATGTTTCAAACCATTTTAAACCCAAACTCATTAACGCGAGAGATTGTCGAACGTCATTCTTTCCCTCGAACCAATCTCAATGGACACGACATAAATCCCGGAGGAAATTCTTCCAAAAATAAATATTTTTGCTGCTTGCCCTATTCTGCAACCAACAAAATGGCGTCGTTGCCGGGGATTGGTTTTGACATTGAATCACATTGCGGTAGTTTCTTTGTTTTTGAGTTTTGTATATATCGTATATATTGTCTATTTCCATTATGTTTGTTTCAAGTGTTGTATACAGTTTGTTCCCGTAACGTTTGTTAAATGTTTGGTTAGGGCACTTGCTTTTGGTTTGCGCGGTGAGGCATCACCATGGCATGAAGAAAGGAAGTTGCTAGCTAAGCACTGTAAAGGCGTCGAGCTTACGACGTAAAACAAGCATGTTTTCTTTTGTTTTTTGTTTGTTTCGTTATTACTTTTTCATTTTTACTTAGGTAGTGTGGTGAACATTCATTAAACAAGTTGTACTCGGATTTTTCATGAAATTCTTAAATCTTCACTTTACAACTTGTTTAATGCATTTTCACTCGGTCTTTTAGTATGTTTATATTAATAATCCTTGTGCTTGTCAATGAGCTTGTTTTGAGTAATTTGAGGATGCTTGGTGATTTTTCCAAGTTTGATCGTTTCAACTTGCGGATGTATGGTAATGATATTGTTAAGTTTTGTACGCGTCCAAGGTATGTGTTTATCGCTTTCTTGACTTTAGCATATTCATGATACTTAGGCATTTTACAAACTTCCATGCCATTCATTCTTTTGTATATTTGTTCATATGTGAATCACTTTAGTTCCCACCCTTTTTGTGAGGAAGCCTTCTATTGTTCATATATGCACGGAGTACCAACATTATTGTTCTAACTGGATTTTATTATGCTTAATCTTTTGTTTGTGTTGATTATGTGAAAGCATGAAAAGGATCAAGGCATTTTGTTTCATTTTGAGCACAACTACCTATCCAAATAGTCATTCACCTTGTAAGCGTGTGATCATTCGTAACCCCTTTGAGCTTTTTGATCCATGTTTTATTTGGACTTAATGCTTGTCTATGAGTATTTAGTTCACTTATTTTTGAATGGATTTTGTTTTTTCTTGAACCCTCAACTTTGTGTTGTTGTATGAATTTTTGCCTTGCCATAGAAAGTAGGGAGTATTCACATGATGATGTGGTTGAATTCAAGTTGGGGTTTTGGAAGAAGTTGATTGGAATTGTGTGTTTGAGAAAGGAAACAAAAATAGTTCAAATAATTGTGCTAAATAAGTATTGTGTTTTGTGTAACACTTGGGATTTTGGAAGAAGTTGATTGGAATTGTGTGTTTGAGTCTTTGTGAGTTTATCACCCCCTTAGGTTTAGGCAGGTTTTTGTTTCAATTACCTTTAGAAATTGCCCCTTGTTTGTTTACCCGACCACGCTACAACCTTGAAAGTCCTTGTGATTCTTGCCTTTATATGTTCAATATGATTGTTGGATGGTTGCATAATTTAGTCTATTGTTTGCATGATTGTTGTGTGAGTGATAAGTACCTCATTTTGTGTTTTTCATCTACCGATGATTATTTTTGCTAGGTGTGATTCACGTTTGAACTTGTGTTGTTATAGGATGTTTGGCATGATTTTTGTATTTTGCATTTGTTTCGTGACTAAGTTATCATCGTAGTTTAGTGGTAAGTATTTACTTTGTGTGTACCGTTTTTCATTTGAACCATACATTTGTTTTTCGTTTTTCAAAACCTGTTGATTCGTGATTCTTTGGTTATTGCTTTTGTGTTTTTAAGTTTGCTTGATTCTTGTTTGCGGACAAACAAGTTTAAGTTGGGGAGACTGATGAGTGCAAAATATACCTATTTTTGTATATAAGTTTTGGTGCACTTATCGATACTTTTTGTCTATATCGTTCGAATAAACCCCAATTTGTTTATAAATACGTTTAATTTACATTTTAGTGTATATATTGCGTATCGTGTAAATATTACTGAGTTTAATTGATTTTATATAATTTTTTTGTAGGTATTCATGCAAGGTTATCTTGCCATATTGAATAAGCTTTCAAGCGCTTTCGACCGTGCGTAAATCAGAGATACGGTTCAGAAGTTGTGGTCAAAATAAGGACTGGTTTGCTGTCAAGTTCGCTTTGCGAGTTGACAGCGAATGTTCGCTTTGCGAAAGTCCAGCGAAAGCCCCAGCGAAGGAGTCCAGAATTGGACAGGGGAGAAAGAGAGTAAAGTTCGCTTTGCGAACTGAGAAGCGAGTATTCGCTAAGCGAATAATTCGTTCGCACTGCAAACTTCTAGAAATTTACATAGGCGGTTTGACTGTTCAGAGGCACTTAAGTGCTATTTTTTGAGGTTCGCTAGGCGAATGATTCGTTCGCAAAGCGAATGTGCGAACTTTGTAATTGTACTTAATAGATTTTCAGTCATTTTCTAGGGATGGTTTTTGGGATTTTTGCTCCCAACTCCATCAAACTTCATTTTTCAGTAGATTAGCTTAGAAAACAACATGGAAGCTTGCATACGGATGAACCGGGGTGGATTGATCGTCTATCGGCGTTGAAAAACTGCGAGATGTTTGATTAGCTTAGAAAACAACATGGAAACTTGCATACTGGACCTAAAGTTTTTGATTGGTATGCTCGCTAAGATTTCGCAATCTTATGCCTACATATTCCCGTTAAAGAAAAAACAGGGAAATTAGAGCAATCGTAGTTCCTCCTATTCTATGGGAGGAAAAAGATGACGGTGTCTTGTTCAAAGCCCAAGATTGAAGCTAAAGGAGTATTTGTGTCTTGTTCAAAGCCCAAGATTGAAGCTAAAAGGTTTGACTGAGAGAGAATTTGTCGTCTCTAAGGGAGACATCTCGTCTGTTTATCACAACTGCTGGGTGACTGGTTATAAAGAAGGGTTACTTTAACTGGGATATGAGAATCCAGCAATGCCATAATTTCCTTTATAGGGGATTTGTCCTGAAGGAGAAAACTTTAACTCAGTGTTGAGCAATGCCATTTTTCCTTAGGAATCTTTTATGCTAAGAGAGGGACAGTGGCGTGGATGTAAATAATCCAGAGGCTTGCCACTTACAGCAATTAGATGAAAGAAATGGAATTTACCAGGATAAAAGAGGGACTACAACTTGGATATTTGAATCAACAAGTGTGCCACTTATAGCAGTTATCTGGGATTAGGGTTTGTTTTGAATGTCTGTTTTGATGTGTGATATACAGAGAAATGTTTTCCTACAGAGACATTTTGATTTCCTCTGAGGGGATGTTGATTTTTTGCGTGCCTTGATCAAAGCCCAAGGTTGAAGCTAAGCGGTTGATTGACTCCACTCGGGAGGTCTTTATACAAAGCCTAAGAGGAGGCTGGAAAAGACTGACTCAATAAGAGAGTGCTTATGTGTCTTGTACAAAGACCAAGATTGAGGGTAAAAGAGAATTGACTCTTTTAGGGATATCATTATACAAAGCCTAAGAGGAGGCTGAAAGTTGACTTTTTTGGGGAAATATTTTGTCTGTCTTGTACAAAGCCCAAGATTGAGGCTAAAAGAGGGTTTTTGACTTTATTGAGGAATATTTGTATGTGTCTTGTACAAAGCCCAAGATTGAGGCTAAAAGGAGACTGACTCTACTGGTGAGAGGTTTTATCTGTCTTGTACAAATCCCAAGATTAAGGCTAGAAGAAGTTTGACTCAGCTGGAGAGTATGATTTGTTTTGTACAAAGCCCAAGATTGGGGCTGAAAAGAGGACTGACTCTGCTTAGGGAGATTTATATATGTCTTGTACAAAGCCCAAGATTGAGGCTGAAGGATATTTATGGGTGTCTTGTACAAAGCCCAAGATTGAGGCTGAAAAGATGATTGACTCAACAAGAGAGTGTTTTTAAGGCTAACTTTATTGAGGGAAATCATTATACAAAGCCTAAGAGAAGGCTGAAAAGGGTTGACTCAACAAGAGAGTGCTTTAAGAAAGAAGATTGACTCAACAAGAGAGTGTTTTAAGGTGATTGACTCAACAAGAGAGTGTTTTTATCTGTCTTGTACAAAGCCCAAGATTGAGGCTGACTTTTGCTGTGGGAAAGAAGGATCATTATACAAATCCTAAAAGGAGGCTGAAAATGATTGACTCAACAAGACAGTGTGGAAAAATCCTTATACAAAGCCTAAGAGGAGGCTAAAAATGATTAAACTCAACAAGAGAGTGAAGAAAGATCTTTATACAAAGCCTAAGAGGAGGCTAAAAGTGATTAAACTCAACAAGAAAGTGAAGAAAGATCTTTATACAAAGCCTAAGAGGAGGCTAAAAGTGATTAGGATTATTGAGATCCAGAGACATGTCCAAGTTGGGGAATCAACTCTTGCTGAGGGTTTACAGAAGAGTTAAAATATGCCTTGAGGTTCTGATAAAGGTTTATTGATAGTGATTTGACCCTAGCTGGGGGAAATTTGGAAGCGAGTTTGAGTTTTAGAACCTATGGGGGGTTTTAACTCTACTGGAGATTGATTAAATGACCAGATTTTTTTCCTGTGTTTGTATGGAACTTGAGAATGTATATGAGATCCAAAAGGAGATTAGACTGTCCAAGTCTACTGGTATGAAAAGGTTTATCTTTGTATGATGCCCAAGAGGAGGCTGTTATTTTAAGGGATGAGAATCAACCCTTAAATTGGTCTGAGGTTTTGACTCTGGAAAGACTGCTCTAACAAAGGATGACTAAGTTCTATCCTATACCTTTAAGAGGTCTTTGGGTCCTTGTACTAAGCCCAAGAGAAGGCATGCGAACTTCTAAGAAGCCGGAGGGTCCTTGTACAAATCCCAACAGGAGGCGGGGATGCTTTTAGGAAGCCTGTGGATCCAAACTTAAGAAAAGTTCAAGAAAAGTTTCACCGGGAATAATCTTTTCTTTAGTGAACAGTTCTAGGGTTTGAAGAAATTCAAGAGAGGTTTCACCGGGAATTAATACTCTCTAGGGGAAATGAATTCCTTTGACAATTTTCTAATAGTGACAGTTCAAGAAAAGTTTCACTGGGAATAATGCCTTTCTCTTTGTTCCATATTGTATAATCCCAAGAGAAGGCAAGACATTATCTGGAAATTCCTATGGGGAACTAGTTTTGACTGTGTTGAAAGAGAGACCACTGGCTTTATCTAATCCTAGACCTAATTGTCGGGGAAAAATCTAAGCAGATAATATACATGCATATATATACATATGAAATATATACTGTATGTAAAAGGAGGGTAGGAGGTCTTACAACTCAAGGAGAAGCCCAAAGTGTTTGAAAAAGAAAAGAAATGGGACTTACAACACAAGGGTAGGCTCAGTTGATTTTGTTTTGAAATGGCGATCGGGCCGATATTTTTGAAAAAAAAACAGTGGGACTTATACAATGACTGAGGCCCAAAAAGGTTTTTATTTATAAGGGATGGGTCTTACACTCTATTAGAGGCCCAAAAGTTATTTTTTTACAAGAGATGGGGCTTATAACTCAAGGAGAGGCCCAAATGAAAAATAATGATCGCACCGTTATTTTGAGAATCATATCGGGACTTATACAATGACTGAGGCCCAAAAAAGGTTTATGTACAAAAGAGGGTTGGGTCTTACACTCTATTAGAGGCCCAAAGTGTTTTGAAAAAGATTTGTGAGGGTGAAAAGTAATCAAAACCCTAATTTGATTTTAAAATGTATTTTAATTGAATAAAAATTCAATTAAAATGAACAAAATTATCAAACATGCGTGAAAAACAAGTTGTGATCTTAGATTAATGTTTGAAAAAGAATGTTTTATTCATATAATGATTTGAAATTCATTTGAATTTGCAAAATCAAGAGAAAGAAATATTTTTTTAATGTTTAAAAACAAATAAAAACATAATTCTTTACAAAAATACCAAATATATGAAATAAATAAAATTTTTTGAAATTTTTGTAGAATAAAATATTTTAACATTTTTGGGAATTTTCAAAAAAAGAACCAATAAAAAATAATTAAAATTGAGAGAGAAATTAATTTTGGAATTAATTAATAAAAAACATAAAAATGTGAGAAAAAAAAATGAGAAATAGCAAAATGGTCTGGGTGGGTGTTGAACCCATGACCTTACATCCAAACACACATGCGCGGTATCATTGGGGTGGTGATACATCCGTGTATCAAAACCACCCCATGAATATATATGGGATGCCTTGTTTTAGGCCTGGCCAAGGCGCCATGGCTTGGCCCTTGCCCAAGGCAAGACTTGATTTTAGGCCTCTTGCATAAAGGCTCTAACTTCCTCATTTATCCATGGATTGTGACAAAATTTAGGTGTATCCTGCCTAGAATTTCATGAGGAATCCAATGGTGCCCTTGGAATTTTCAGAAAATGTTTCCATTTTAAAATCCGATAGTGATTTCAAAATAGGCATAAATTTGCATATTCTATGCTATCTCATTGTACATGTGATAATAGCATGATAAATTGGTTCAAATACAACACATATGATATTTATGAGAGGTCTATGATCAATGGACCTCAAAGCAATGCATGATTTAGAGAGTTCAAGTTGTAATACACTTACCTCTTGAAGCTCCTTGTGCTATCTGTCAAGTTCTTTGTGCCAGAAGTGATTCAATGCTTTGAACATTCTTGATTGATCCCTTAGAAGCATTTAGGATGATCAAAACCAGCTGGAATCCTCAGGAACAAGAATTGGCTCTTTCTTGCAAAAGGGGCAAAAGTGACCAATATAGTAACTCTCTCAAATTTTGTTCCAGATGAGGGAAACCAATTGGGACAGTTTGAGGATGGTATTTGGAGTGTGTTTAAGGTTTGGTTTGGTTTTGGAAGTGACTGGATCAAGACATGGCTTGCAAAAATGCAAAACGGCCAAGTTCTGAGGTTTTGGAGGTTGAATTTCTGATCCTAGTGTTTCAGATCAAGGGTGAGTGTTTGAACAACTTAGATATGATACATTGGATGTGTTTGGATCATGAGCTGTGGTGGAATTGCTCTCTAACTCAAAAACTCAGAGATAACTTGCAAAAGAAGTCATTTTTGCCTAAAGAGAGGGATTTTGAGGAAAACATCAGTTGTAGTGCTTTGGTGTACTCAAACTGATCATAAATGAGCTCTATTTATAGTAGAGCAAGTTTGTTTTGCAAGGAATAGTGAATGGCAATTTGGACAGTCCCTTGGCCAATTGTAGCATAAAGGCATCTTTAGTCTCCTATAGCCATTAATTTGAGGTTAGGGCACATGCCTATGGTCCTTTGATTCAGAGCTGAGCTTGACTCATTCAGTTAGGAATGTCTCAGTCCATGCCACCTTGATGCATCCATTGAATGCTTGGAAACAAAATTGGAGTCTTTGAGCTTTTTAGCCTTTTTAGGGAACTTATGGCTACATGTAGTTCCTTGGACTTGGGAAGCTTGTGGATCAGATCTTTTCTCTTGGATGTTATCCTCTGATGTGTCCAAATGGATGACAAGGCTTGGAGTTGTCCAAATTAGCTAACTCGAGCAAAATGAACAAATCTGCCTTGTAAAAATCAGTCCATGATGCCATGTTTCAAGGGTTGTATCTCCCTACTCAAATTGAATTTGGAGATGATCTGGTACTTGTTGGAAAGCCCTCATGGCATACTTCAACTTTGATGTTCACCAATGGACCTGGTTTTGTGATTTTGATTAATCCATAACTAAAAATCCATGAGGATTTGGAATCTCTTCTAGTTGACACTTTTAAAGTACGTCAGACGGACCTTCATATGAGCTTTGAATGGGAGAAAAAGGCCTTGTGGTTTAGGAGTTATGACCTTGCAAAGTTGGTACAAAATCACTTTTGTTCCATAACTTAGAAAAATTTTGGTTTCTCATGGTTGCCCCTTTTGCAAGAAACCTCAATTTTCTTGATTTTTCTTAATGAATGATGATCAATACCATACATTAACATTGTTTTTTACTTAAGGGAACCATATTTGTGAAAAATTCCAAAAAGTCAAACTTGATTTTGTGCACAGTTGACTTTTTGTCAAATGAAATCCAAACTGTGCGATCCTTTGTGTAATCAAGTTCTTGACCCAATTCAAACCTAATGGATGCATTCCATAGGTGTTTTAGGGTGTATTGAATCATGTCCCAAGGTTTGGGAGCATGTCTTGGTCAAAAGTCAAAGGTACAGTTGACTTTTTCCTCAAAACCCTAATTATGGTCCAGATGAAATTGAAACTTGTGAATCAAGCTTCTTGGATCAATCCATTGTTGTAAATGGATCAATGTAGTGTATTTGAGGCCCTCAAATCATGTCTTGAGGTCTTGGCTCATGTTTTGTTCCAAAAGTCAACTTAGGGGTGAATTAGGTCAAGAAACCCTAATTCCTGATTTTTTGTGGATGCATCCCCTGAGGCTAAATTGACTTGATGATTGGATCCATGAGGTCCCTTGGAGTATCTCGGGTTTTGATTTAAAGCAATGTCTCATGCCCAGAAGAACATTTTCATCTGGAGGCCTTGGTCGACCAAAACCCTAATTTGGTGACACTGGCGATCTTAAGGCTGGATCCACTTGGAATGTTGCAACCTAGTGCTTGATTCTTGATGTGGGAGTCCTCTTGATCCCTTATGGGTGTTTGAGTGGTTAGACAAGTTGAAGATCATGTCATTTCTTTATTGATCCTTTGTCTAAGTGCTCTAAGAGGGCTCAAAACCCTAATTCTTGATTATGGTGAATGCTCACCCATCTTTGAGGAGATTGATGAGACATGAAGGTACATCCATATTGTGGTGATGATTTGCACAATGATGGGAAATATTGGTGGTCAAAATTTAAGGTATGACATTTGGTAGATTTCGACGAGTCAAAGAAGAGGAATGTCAAACTTGCTGATAATAGCTTGTTGCAAGCATAAGATACTGGTGACATAGTTATTCAAAGGTGCAATGGAGTAAAAGTTATGATCAAAGACGTACTATATATACCTAGAATGAAGTGCAACCTGCTAAGTATTGGACAACTGGTCGAAATAGGTTTCTCAGTGAATATGAAAGATGGAGCTTTGGAACTGTTTGACACCCAAAATAATTTGGTCTTAAAATCTCCTCTGTCGAAGAACAAGACATTTAAAACCATAATTGGTTTGACTAAGGTACAATGCCTCAAAACATTTGTGTTCCACAAGAACAGTTGGTTACGGCATTTAAAATTTGTCCATCTGAATTTTAGGTCACTCAATTAACTAATTACTCAAGATATGATAACTAGTATGATATACCCGAAAAACTCTGTGAAGGTTACTTAGTAGGGAAAGAATCTAGAAAGTCTTTTGTTTCAATAATGCCAATGAGGTCCTCTTGCATACTAAAAGTAGTACATTAAGATGTATGTGGCGCATTCAAGGATCATACCATTGGTGAAAATAGGTATTTTGTCTCATTTATCGATGAGTATAACTGAAAGCTTTTATATTTATGTTATCAAGCGAAAAGAGGGCATATTTAAAATATTTAAGAGATTCAAGATGCTTGTCAAAACCAAAGTGAAAAGAAGATCAAGGTTTTGCTAACAGATGGAGGTGGCGAATACACGTCCAATATGTTTGAAGAGTTATGTATAGAACATGGTATCGATCATGAGGTAACCACTCCTTACACGCCTCAACATAATGGAATAGAAGAAAGAAGAAACATAACCATATTAGATATGGCGAGATGCATGTTGAAGCAGAAGAACTTGCCAAAGTCCTTATGGGGTGAATTTGTTACCACTGTAGTTTATATTATAAACATGTGCCCTACCAAGAAGCTGAAAAACAAGGTTCCTGAAGAAGCGTGGAGTGAAAAACGACCATCAATGAGTCATTTGAAGGTGTTTGGATCTATTTGCTACAAGCATGTTCCTGATGCAAGAGGAAGAAAACTTGATGATAAAAGTGAGCCTATGATTCTAGTAGGATATCACAAAACTGGAGCATACAGGCTATTCAATCGAATAAATAATAAGACCATGATGAGTCGAGACATTGTGATTGATGAGAATTCTGCATGGGATTGGAATTTAGGTGATGCAACTAACAAGCCATTAATGGGCTATGAAGTTGATGAAGAAAGTAGTGAGCATAAAGAAATTCCAATCAATAATGTTCCAGTCACTATTGAAGTCAAAGCGGACAATCGAGAGGGTGTGGCTAGCACAAGCAAAATACCTCAAAGAACCAGAGTACTCCCAACAAGGCTTCAAGACTGTGAAGTGGTTGATGATGATGAAGTCACACCAGATGAAAATTTGGTTCATTTTGCTTTACTTGCAGGTGATGAACCAATCCACTATAGCGAGGCCTTCAAAGATAAATAATGGAAGGATGATATGATAGAAGAGTTACAAGTGATTGAAATAAACAACACATGGGAGTTAGTCAAATTTCCTACACATACAAAAGCCATCAAAGTGAAGTGGGAGCTTAAGTTGAAGCATAATGTTGATGGGTTGATAGCAAGACATAAGGCAAGATTAATAACTCGAGGATTTCTTCAGAGAGTAGGACTCGACCACTCTGAAGTATATGCACCAATAGCAAGATAGGAGACTGTTCGATTGGTGGTAGCCTTGGCATGTAAACAAGGCTGGTCAACATTTCACTTAGATGTGAAATCAGCATTTTTGAATGGTCATATATCATACAACCTCATGGATTTGCGATACATAAGGAAGCAAGGAAAGTATACAGGCTACACAAAGCGCTTTATAGCCCTAAGCAGGCACCTAGGGCATGAAACAAGAAGATTGACTCATACTTGGTCAAGTTGGGATTCATCAAATGCAAATATGAGTATGGTGTCTATGTTCAGGATATGGCATAAGATATAACAACCATCTGATTATTTGTCGATGACTTGTTCGTAACTGGAAATAGCTTGGAGAACTTTTCAAAGTTCAAAGAGCTGATGAAGAAGGAATTTGAAAGGTCGGATTTGGGAAAGTTGTCATACTTCCTAAGCATGGAGTTTCAAATGTCGAAGCAAGGTATGTTGCTACATCAAAGAAAGTATGTCAAAGAGTTACTCAAGAGATTCAGGATGGAAGACTCAAATCCTGCATCCTCACATGTTGAACAAAATTTGAAACTGGAGAATGAAGGACAAGGTCGACACTACTTTGTTCAAATAAATTTCTGGATATCTGAGATATATGTGCAACAGTCGACCAGATATAGGTTTCTTAGTCGGATTAGTGAGCAGATAGATAAGTGAACTAAGGGTGTCTCACATGAAGGTTGCAAGAAGAATCTTGAGATACTTAAAATGATCGACAAACTATGGAATTCTACTTCCCCTAGATTTTGAAAGCAAAGAAGTTGAGTTTACTTGCTATTCAAATGTTGATTGGTTTGGAGACAATAAAGATCAGAAAAGCACAATTGGTTACTTCTTTCAAGTATTTGGTGCCCCAATATCGTGGTGCTCGAGAAAGTAGCATGTGGTGGCATTATCATCATGTGAAACTGAATATATAACAGGATCCAATGTTGTGTGTCAAGCAATTTGGATCAAATATGTGCTGGAAGAGATAGAGGTCGAAATGAAGAAACCTCTGGTGCTGCAGATAGATAATAAGTCAGCCATTAATCTTGCAAAGAATCCAGTTCTGTATGGATGAAGTAGGCACATTGAGGTTAGGTTTCATTTCCTAAGGAAAAAGGTAAATCAGAGTGAACTTGAAGTGAGACGTTGCTCGAGTGAAGCACAATTGGATGACATTCTCACTAAAGGACTGAAGATCGACATATTCTTAACTTTGAGAAAGAACTTAGGAATATTTCAGATCGACTATGATTAATTTGTGTTCGACAACTTGGATTATAAGGGGGTTTGTTGTGATATAATCCAAGTTGTAGCTCAAGCATAAGTTTGTTAGGGTTAGGGTTTGTTATGTTAGTTACTTAGTATACAGGTAACATAGTTGTATATATACACATAACTGTAAATAAGTTTTAATAGACTTTCAATAATAACAATCCTTATTCTTCATTCTCTCTTTTTTTTCTCCTCATTATAAGTGTCTCACGCACTAACACTTTATTACAGAACACACACACACACACACACACACACACACACACACACACACGCGTACGCGCACACACACACACACACGAACACACACACACGCACGCACACACACACACACACATTAGAAACTACCACATGTTGATTTATCAAGGAATGCATAATCCATGGTAAAAAGTCGCTAGACTTTAACTTTCGGCTCTTTATCAACTTAAAATCTTTATGCTTTAAGTCACTTTAGATAGGGTAAAGAGGGAATATGCAACATGCTCGGTATATCAGAGTGCATAACCTACATATAACATGACGACCAATTGAGGTTATTATTATTTTAAATTAGCCCATCTTGACATCCACTTATATTAAACCCATATCAATAAATTAAAAACATAATTAAAAATTTAATTAAACTTATTACTTAACTTTTGATCACTAAAGAGGAAACACAAGTAAAATAAATACCTAATATAATTTAGTAGATATGTGATTATATATTAAAACTTTTAAATATAATAGTTAAATTAAATATTTAATAAAATATTTTACCTATATTCTTCTATTTGGTAATATATTTGATAATTATATAAAAAATTTTAAGGTGTGTATTTGAATATTATACTGGTATATCTATAATGGGCACATAAGGGGCAATATAAGGGTTCTCCAAGGACAGGCAATGCAAACACAATGCCTCTGCCTATTTTTTACTCACTCATTTGTTGGATCATCTACCAATTATTTATAATGATCGCCCATTAATTGGATTATTCGTCCATTTATGAAAAAAAGGGAAGTAACGTGTCTCTATCCATAACAATATGGGAGAGGAATTCAAAAGGGGGAAGCCACATTCTTCAATATATTAGAGGAAATAACTATCCATTTTCACACTTCTAATATTCAATTAAATTATAAAACATCTGTATACAGTACTTTTTTCACCTTCCCTGCGTGAGTTTGCTCTAACACCATAATAATCCTAAAACCCCTTGACATTCCTACACCATAAGGTGTTGTCACGTATTTTACTTTTACCAAGTACAATTGGCACCCCTCGTGGGCCCCTAGGAAAACTGACTCGGACCACCATTGCATCAAATTTCTAGATTTCTATTCACATATTCAACCCCTCTATCTAATATGGTGAACAAGAGGGTAGTAACTCCGACTAACATCAGTACAAACAATGATAATGCTATAGCATAAATACGTGTCGCCATGGATGACCTACGTCACCAGAATACGTGTTGCTAGGGCAACACGAGACTAACCCTACTAAGGAGACTAAAAACCTAGACCCCTAACCTCTCTCTGATGGGAAGAGAACTTTACATGGAAACTTGTTTTGCGTGTTACATCTAGGTGACATGCCCTTAATAAGGACAAAAACTTTTGATGATGACAACTAATGACTAATGATGACAAGTGGTCCTTAATGACAAGTCAAGCATAAGCAATTAAGCAGTTAAAGATGCAAACCAGAATATTAGGTTTTGATGGACCTAACTATCTGATGATGATAACCAAATGGAATATAACTCCAGCCTCATCTCAAGTAAACTCAATCAAATGTCTACAAGAAAGAAAACACGTGACAAAGTCTTCAAGTATAAGAAAGTCATACCTCGATTAGTTTGAGTGAAAACATTGTAAAGCATATGTCATTCTCTTAAAAGTGCATGGATAAATCTTACACACACACACACACACACACACACACACACACACACACGCACACGCATGCACGTGCATACACACACACACACATACACAAACTTGATTTTAAACTTAATTTTCTAAGGAAATTTTTTTCAAAATAATTGAAGTAATGCCAGATGAGTTAGGTGCTGTTAAAAAAGCTTTAAGCAACTATTTGTCTTTGCCAATCGATTTGGTCATTTAAAAAATGCTCCATAAACGATTAGGGCATCATCTTAATGAGGTGTAACGGGTAAATATCTTTCATTTCCCTTTTTAACTTAGTAATCAATTAACTTGAAGGGAACCAATTGATTGGTATATGTTACCAATCGGTTAGCAAGTCATAAAAGGCCATAAAATTGTTTCCATTTTTATGCCAACCTCTAGTCTATAAATATAGGTCCTTTCTCACTTTCAAAATGATCTAGAGATGTAATTTCATGTTTCACCTCTCACTCTCTATTGTTTATTTGGGTTTAAAGTTAAATCATTAAAAAGCATAGGTTTGGGATTTATGTCATCAAGTATCTTATTTAGGTTCGAGATTAACCCGTGGTAAAATCTCATAGGTTCTTAGTTAGCCCGTAATAAAACCAAGTTTTGGTTAAAGCTCGACCCATTGTTAAAATCTAGTTTCGTTTCAAGATCAGTCCGGTGGTAAAATCTCATAGGTTATTGGTTAGCCCAATATAACACCAAGGTTTAGGTTTGAGAGCTCACTACCGTTTGGAAGGATGACTTACCGCTTATCTCCTATGTTCACTATTTTGTTGGAAGTTAGCCAGAAACTTCATTTTTCATTGTATAAGTGAGTTCGAGAGTTCAAACTACTAAGAGCTCTTAAGTTTATTGGATACTCTTAAGATCAATTTTCGGGGACAAGACTAAGTCGTTTCTGGGTGAAGTTGTACAATTCATGGTGTTTCGCTGCATAACTCTAAGGCTTTTCTAAAAATGTTTTCAAACTGATTTTAATTCTCAAAGTATTTCAAATCCAAGATTTTCTGAAACACACAATTCACCTTTTTCTTGTGTGCTAAGTCACATGTCCAACTAGTGGTATCAGAACCTAACTCCTGTTTAAGGACTAATCGTCTCAAGAGGAAGATGAATTCCAACAAGAAATATTTTCTAAGCACACCACCACTCTTTAACTCTTGTAGGTTTAGAACTTTTATTCAAAGTATAAATCATGAATTATGGAAAACTGAAATCAATGTTCCGTTCATCTCTACTTACTAAGTAAATGGAAAATTAGTAGATAAACCCGTCTCCCTTTGGACTGAAGAGAAAAAGAGAAAGTTTGAGATAGATTTCAAAACCAAGTGTTTTATAAAATGTCTCTATATGATAGTAAATTTATCTATGTTCATCATTGTAAAACCCCCAAGAAAATGCGAGATACTCTTGAGATGATATATGAAATCTCTCCATGTATCAAGAAAAACGAGATGAACACACGAGGCCAAGAAGATGAAGATACCGTCTTTAATTATTTTTCAAAATTTATCAATATTAAAAATTATATTGGAACGTTTGTCTTTAACCAATGTCTAAGAGTTATGCAGAATTAATGGGTTCACCTATAGAGATTGTCAAATGATCATCGCTGATGGATCCACCTAAGAAAATATCAATTTTGTGAACAACAGCCATTGGAAAACCCGTACTCCAACACCTATAACTTAGATTGACGTGATCACCCTAATTTCTCTTATAGGAATAACAACCCCCAACAAGCTATGGGATCGTCGGGTTTCCAAAAAGCTATGCCAACCGAGCTTAAGAAATTTAACTGAGAACTTTTGATGGAAAACTTCGTGATGACACAAACCTATCAAAATAATGAATTCAAAAATCAAAACCTTCTCGCCAATGAGGCGCTTAGGTAGTTGGCCACTAAGGTTGACAATGAGGCGTATATGCAGTCGTTTTTATAATTCCCGCAAAACAATTTGAGGAGGTTAAAACCCCCCGCAGAATGGGTTAAAAACCTCCACAAGGCGTTTTTTGTAGTAAAATTACCATCAATGATCATTCACATTTTCATCTCTTGTATCCCTAGCAGAAGACTCCAACTCAATCTAAGTTTTCTCCATTCCATTTTTTTGTTTCTTTTATACAAGTTTTTCCCGTGCCTATTTCATCAAAAGTGGCATTCATGTGTATTATGAACCTTGAGCCCCCAACTTCTATTTTTTACGACTTATAATCCTTCATACTTTTTGAATAATTAATTAACACATTTAACAACTCTAGCATCAAGTTTTTCTTGCTTTATATGCACAAATATCAATGCTCTAAAAACCTTAAAATTAGAGCAGTATTGTAGTTTCTCACTTCAAACCTTCTTAGGTGTCCTTGAAGTTTATTCCTATTGATGAACATCTTTTGATCATGCACAAATTAATACACATATATTGTCTTGAGAAAATCTTGGGCCACCCACTTTCCAAAAGAATGCATCTAACACATTGTAATATGGTCATATTCATGCATTCAGTAAAGGCATTTTGCCATGGTGTTTTTGTCACAAACCTATGTCTCTTAATACTTTGTTTCTTGCAAAACTCATTAAATGATTCTAAAACAAACTCAAAACATTGTTAGTCGTTAAAAAAATAGTTTAACTCTTATATTATTTCCTACAAGAGTATTTTATTCCTTGAAATTTTCGAATACCTCACTTTTATTCTTTAAAATATATTCTCATGATCCTCTTCATACATAATCCATCATAGTGAAAAAATAGGAATCACCCTTGTGAGTAGTTACTTTAGCTGGATCTTAAAGATTCAAGTGAACATACTCAAAATATTTATTAAAATTATGCATGTGACTCTCAAACTTGACCTCAAGTTATTTTCCTAATATGAATTTATCATAAAATTACAACTTATCTAATTTATCATTACCTAGTAAACCTTATTTAGCTAGTGTGACTAAACTCTCTCTTAACACGTCCTAATCTTAAATGCCACAACTTTATTTTAACATGTATGAGAAATACTAGTTGAACCATCTACTGTGTATAAACAATATACTCTGGCATCTTTAACTGCTATCATACCTTGAATCTTACACGCTTTGTTGTTTTTAAGTTGAACAACTCCACATTTATTTTAACTCCAAAATCTCTGTGGAATTTGGATCGAACTCTAGAAGAAGCATGCCGTCGAAGTTGGTTCACATGCTGCCGTCGAAAAATAATACATGTTGTAGTCGAAGGTTGTTCTAACATGTATTAGTTAATATTGCTAGGGTTGTTAGCATATTGAATTGGGCCTTGTGTTAAGGATCCAATTGTTTAAGTTAGCTTGTACCCTAAGTTAGCTTGTAATGGGTATTTTATTAAAAGCCCATTAGTTTAGTGTGCTAGGTTTTATTATAAATAGCATACTAGTCTCTCATTCTAAGTGTGACAAAACCTAGAAAGAGTGAGAGTGGTTAATTTGTTATTCTTGTATACTTGTAATCCTTGTTTTAAGGAGAAAGGAAAGAATAACAGTTTTATAACCAATCCTTGTTGTTTTTACTCTTGTTTTCTTTGTTAACCTTAACCCTTGTATGTTTCTTGATCATAAAGAAACCGTAAATACTTTGTTTCAAGGTATCCGATTCACAACAAATTGTTGCGGTGAGCGTGGAGGAGATGCCTTCAACAAAGTATGAGATCGAGAAGTTCACCGGAGTGAACGACTTCGGTCTGTGGCGCTTGAAGATGAAAGCCCTACTGGTTCAGCAGGGTTGTTTGGAAGCGTTGAAGGGAATGGCAACCATGGACGTTGCGTTAACTGAAAGAGAAAAGACTACCATGATAGAGAAAGCACACAGCGCAATATTGTTGAGCCTTGGTGATAAGGTTCTTCGACAGGTATCAAAAGAGACGACGGCGGCGGGATTATGGACGAAGCTGGAAAGTTTGTATATGACCAAATCCTTGGTGAATCGTCTTTACCTGAAGCAAGCCTTGTATTCGTTCAAGATGAATGAAGAAAAGGCTTTGGCTGAGCAGTTGGATTCTTTCAACAAACTGATTCTTGATCTTGAAAACATTGATGTGAAGATTGATGATGAAGATCAAGCATTGTTGTTGTTGTGTGCTTTGCCCAAATCGCATGCTCACTTCAAAGAAACTCTCTTGTATGGAAGAGAGTCCCTGACCTTTGAAGAAGTTCAAGCAGCCTTGTACTCTAAGGACCTGAAAGAACGAAAGGAGCATAAACCTTCGACGGTTAGTGAAGGTTTGGCAGTTAAGGGAAAATTCTTGCGAAAGGATGGTAGGTTCGACAAGAAGAAAGGTAAAAGTCAGCAGAAATCTTCTAGTGGCGAAACATCTGGTTTTCGATGTTATCACTGTAAGAAGGAGGGACACACAAGAAAAGTGTGCCCTGAACGCCTGAAAGATCATGGAGGTAAGGATAATGGCAACACAACCATTGTTCAAGATGACTTCGACTCATCTGATGCTCTTGTAGTTTCAAGCGGCGACTCAAGAAAAGAGTGGATTATGGATTCTGGATGTACTTGGCACATGACTCCAAACAAGAATGTGTTTGAAGAATTATGTGATCAAGATGGAGGATCAGTGCTGCTGGGAAACAACAAAGCTTGCAAAGTTGCAGGTATTGGATCCGTGAGATTCAAGCTCCATGATGAGTCAATAAGATTATTGACTGAAGTTAGGTATGTACCTGACTTGAAGAGAAATTTAATTTCTCTTGGTGAATTCGACAGAAAGGGATATGATTTTTAAAGGAGAGCAAGGTACCCTGAGAGTCATGAAAGGGTCGAAGGAAGTCTTGAGAGGCGTGAAAAACCAAGGCTTGTATACCCTAGAGGCTGAGGTTGTAAGTGGTTCGACAAAAGTTGTATCCACGAAACCTATGTCGAAGACAGAGTTATGGCACATGAGATTGGGCCATGTCAGTGAAAGAGGCCTAGTCGAATTGGGGAAGCAAAACCTGCTAGGTGGTGACAAAGTCGAAAAGTTGGAGTTTTGTGAATCTTGTGTATTTGGTAAATCCTGTAGGGCGAAGTTCAACAAAGGCAAGCAAAGAACACATGGATCCCTTGATTACATTCATGCTGATCTTTGGGGGCCTGCAAGGAATCCTTCACACTCAGGTGCAAGGTATTTTCTATCCATTGTTGATGACTATTCCAGAAAGCTATGGGTATTCATTCAGAAGACGAAGGATGAAACTTTTGAGAATTTCAAAAGTTGGAAGATTCTGGTCGAAACTCAAACTGGCAGAAAGGTTAAGAGGTTGAGAACTGACAATGGCCTTGAGTTCTGCAACAAAGCGTTCGACAGTTACTGTGTTGAGTCTGGGATTGCAAGTCATAAGACTATAGCAGGTACTCCTCAACAAAATGGCTTAGTTGAGAGATTCAATCGAACAATCCTTGAAAGGGTTAGATGCATGTTGGTTAGTGCTGGATTGAAGAAGGTGTTTTGCGCTGAAGCTGTTTCGACAGCTGCATATCTGATAAATACATGTCCTTCGACTGCATTAGATATGAAGACACCTGAAGAAGTTTGGTCGGGAAATCCACCTAGTCTCGACAGACTGAGAGTATTTGGCTGTGTGGCCTATGCTCACATTAGGCAAGACAAGGTCGAACCTAGAGCTCTGAAGTGCATGTTCATGGGATACCCTGAAGGAGTCAAAGCTTATAGGCTATGGTGCCTAGAGCCAGGTCACAGGAGGTGTATCACCAGTCGAGATGTAATTTTCAATGAAGCTGAGATGGCTTTCAAGAAAATTGATATTGCTGGCGAAGAGCTGGAACAGGGAGAGATTCCTGTTGAGGTGGAGCATGTTGATGCTGAAGTGCGTACCCCAGATGAAGTCGAAGACGAAACAGAAGATGTTGTCGAAGGTGAGGAAACTGATAATGACTACCTGTTAGCAAGGGACAGGACGAGAAGAGTCATCAAGCCACCTCAGAGACTTGGGTATGCAGATCTTATAGCTTATGCCTTAATCTCTGCAAGTGAGGTTCTCGACGAAGAACCTAGAGACTATAAGGAAGTTATGAGGAGTCGAAAGAAGACTGAATGGCTGAAAGCCATGGACGACGAGATGAAATCTCTTCATGATAACGACACATGGGAACTAATAAAGAAACCTGCTGGAGCCAGGTTAGTCAGCTGTAAATGGATTTTCAAAGTCAAGGAAGGAATTAAAGGAGTGGCGTCAAAAAGATACAAGGCAAGATTGGTTGCTAGGGGGTTCACTCAGAAAGAAGGTGTCAATTTCAATGATGTGTTCTTGCCTGTTGTGAAGCACATGACCATTCGAATGTTGCTTGCCATGGTGGCATAGTTCGACCTTGAACTGGAACAGATGGATGTGAAGACTGCATTCTTGTATGGTGACCTAGATGAAACGATCCTGATGAGGAAACCTGAAGGGTATGTCGAAAAGGGGAAGGAAGATTATGTGTGCAAGCTGAAGAGATCTTTATATGGACTGAAACAATCTCCTCGACAGTGGAATAGGAGATTCGACAAGTTCATGGCACGCATAAGTTTCATCAGAAGTCAGTTCGACCACTGTGTTTACTTCAGATTTCGACCGGGTAATTCATTTGTTATTTTGTTGCTTTATGTGGATGATATTCTAATAGCAAGCAACAATGTCGAAGAGGTAATGAGGGTGAAGGCTGAACTCAGTAAGGAGTTTGAAATGAAGGATCTGGGAGCTGCGTCCAGGATTCTTGGGATTGACATCCGAAGAGATAGAAAGCAGTCGAAATTATGCTTATCTCAAGAGGCATACCTACGGAAGATTCTCGAAAAGTATGGTATGTCGAATTCAAAGCCTGTTGTAACTCCGACAAACCCTCAATTCAAGCTGAGTATAGATCAGTGTCCCAGTACTGATGTCGAAAGAACTTATATGAATAGCATTCCATATGCTAATATAGTTGGTTCTTTGATGTATGCTATGGTCTGTACAAGACCTGACATAGCATATGCAGTAAGTCTTGTAAGCAGGTACATGGCGAATCCTGGAAAGGCTCATTGGCAAGCATTGAAGTGGATTTTAAGGTACATAAATGGGTCTCTGAACAGAGTCCTAATTTATGGTGGAGCCTTGGGTGAAGATAGTAAAGCAGCAGTTGAAGGATTTGTTGACTCTGATTATGCAGGTTGTATGGATTCCAGAAAGTCTATTTTCGGATATGTTTTCACAATGTTTGGCACAACAATCAGTTGGAAAGCGACGCTCCAGAAGGTTGTTGCCTTATCAACCACTGAAGCTGAATATATTGCCCTCACTGAAGCTGTGAAGGAAGCGTTGTGGCTTGAAGGTTTTGCAAAGGAGCTGAAACTTCAAGGTCGAAGTATCACTGTTAAATGTGATAGTCAAAGTGCAATACACCTGTCGAAGAACTCAGCCTATCATGAGCGAACCAAGCACATTGATGCGAGGCTGCATTTCGTCAGAGGGGTAATCGAGCGTGGAGAAGTCCAAGTGCTGAAGGTTTCGACAGATCATAATGTTGCTGATATGATCACCAAGACATTGCCAAGTTGCAAGTTTTTCCACTGTATGCAGTTGATAAAGCTGCATGAAGAAAGCTAGTTTGTTTTCTTGTTGTTAGAGTTAGATCCAAGGTGGAGATTTGTGGAATTTGGATCGAACTCTAGAAGAAGCATGCCGTCGAAGTTGGTTCATATGCTGCCGTCGAAAAATAATACATGTTGTAGTCGAAGGTTGTTCTAACATGTATTAGTTAATATTGCTAGGGTTGTTAGCATATTGAATTGAGCCTTGTGTTAAGGATCCAATTGTTTAAGTTAGCTTGTACCCTAAGTTAGCTTGTAATGGGTATTTTGTTAAAAGCCCATTAGTTTAGTGTGCTAGGTTTTATTATAAATAGCATACTAGTCTCTCATTCTAAGTGTGACAAAACCTAGAAAGAGTGAGAGTGGTTAATTTGTTATTCTTGTATACTTGTAATCCTTGTTTTAAGGAGAAAGGAAAAAATAACAGTTTTATAACCAATCCTTGTTGTTTTTACTCTTGTTTTCTTTGTTAACCCTAACCCTTGTGTGTTTCTTGATCATAAAGAAACCGTAAATACTTTGTTTCAAGGTATCCGATTCACAACAATCTCAAAATATACATTCCTTAGTCGCATGTCATAAGAGTATATTTTCAAGATCTAACTATTTTTTTGTTTTCAATCTTGTCACCACTAACGCCGCTTGCACAAAATCATCATTCCCCCTTTCTCATGAAAAGTCTTCTTGAAGTGACTAATCTAAAAAAAATTGAAGCATTTGTACTTTGAATTTTTGTCCCTTTTTTTATTTAAATTTAGATCAGTTTCCTCTACTCTTTCTTCTTCCCTTTTGAGACAAACAAATCTTCCTCACTATTGTCTACCCCAAGTCTTGAGCTTGGTTATCTCATTGCTCCGATCGAAGGTTGGACATCGTTCAAGATAATAGTAAATTACTTTCCTTAAAGGGGTTCATATTTAAAATCTTATAATAGATTTAGGCAACAAACTCAATAATAGTATAGTTTTATTCTAATAGTCACATTTCAGTTTAATATATGCAAATTGTCAATAGTTTTGTTTAGTTTTGTCAATTTCTTCACCATGGAATTTGATTTTACCATTTTGAATTAATAGAGTTGTTATTTCACACGTAAGTAATGTGTTAATAATTTGGTCACGTATAGATATTATACCTTGTCCATATTATCTCCACAATCTTTTTCCTTGAGACTTCCCTTAAAATTTAATGATCAAGACATAATGAAGCCACTTCTTACCTTATATTTCATCTTTGTCTACTTTGATTATGCTAGAGTGAATGACATATTGACATCAACGCCTCCCCCTTCAAAGTCTATACAAACTTATATATATTTGTGAGAGAGAGGTGACTATAATTCAAATTAGCATTAAAAGTCTATTGACATGATTCAAACCATCACGTCTAAAGTTATTTATTATATATTTATTTTTTTCAATTAATTTAACTCAGTTGATACTATATATAGGAAGACATATTTGAGTTTACGATATTCTACTTGTGAGTGTGGCTTTGCTCCATTTATCCTTATTCCATTTACTCCTTTTCAATTATGGATTTGCAACATCTGGCAAAAATAGATTCAATGGTTGAAATTAAATAGAGCAAATCAAGTGAATACAAAAGTAAAAATTAAAACCACTTCTTCTGTGGTCGTCCATTATTCTTCTTCCTGCCCCCACAATTTCCACCACCAGTTGCATCAACCACCGCAATCTGCCGCCACCACCACTACCGATAACATGTGAATGTACTTTAAAAATAACAGTATGTTAGTATTTGTTCTTTTTAACTGTCATATTATTTGCAACTACAAAAGTGTATTATTGATGTGAATGTGTGTTATTGATATTAGGAATGTTTAAAATTATGGTTAACTGAATTGTATATTAAAATTGAATTACAATTCACTATAAAAAAAGTGAACAATTTAAATGGTTAATGAAGTGGATTATTTAATTAAAACTATTTAAATTCAGTTTAAAACCGGTTAATAACCATTTTTCTTTTATAAACTGGTTTAATTATATAAATTATTAGTTTTTAATAAAAGGAATTTATTGAAAGTAAAAAAAAAATTCTTAAAATTAAAAAAAAATTGAAAGTTGAAAAAATTCAAGAAAATATATTTTTTATTTCCTGAAAATATTTTTTTTTCTGGAAAAAAAAAACTAATATCGATTTTGTCCAAAAAATAAATTTTTTATCAAAAATACGAAACATGATTTTTTTTTTTCGGAAATACAATAAATCGAATTTTTTGTTTTGCAAAAATACGAAAAAAAAACTACTTTTTTCAAAAATAAAAAAAATCAAGTTTTTTTTAGGAAATATAAAAAAGTCGAGTTTTTTCGGAAATATGAAAAAGTCGAGATTTTTCGAAAATATGAAAAAGTAGAGTTTTTTTTGGAAATATGAAAAACTCGAGTTTTTAAAAAAATATGAAAAAGTTAAGTTTTTTCGGAAATATGAAAAAGTTGAGTTTTTTCGGAAATATGAAGTCGAGTTTTTTTCAAAAATATGAAAAAGTCGAGTTTTTTTTCGGAAATATGAAAAAGTCGAGTTTTTTAGATATATGAAAAATCCAATTTTTTTGAAAATATGAAAAAGTCGAGTTTTTACAGAAATATGAAAAAGTCGAGTTTTCGAAAATATGAAAAAGTCGTGCTTTTCCGGAAATATGAAAAAATCGAGTTTTTTCGGAAATATTGAAAAGTCTAATTTTTTTGGGAAATATGAAAAAATCGAGTTTTTTTGAAAATATGAAAAAATTGAGTTTTTTCGGAAATATGAAAAAGTCGAGTTTTTTCATAAATATGAAAAAGTCGAGTTTTTTCAGAAATATGAAAAAGCCGAGTTTTTTCGGAAATATGAAAAAGTCGAGTTTTTTCTTAAATATGAAAAAGTCGAGTTTTTTTGGAAATATAAAAAATTTGAGATTTTTCGGAAATATGAAAAAGTCGAGTTTTTTCGAAAATATGAAAAAATCTAGTTTTTTCGGAAATATGAAAATGTCGAGTTTTTTCGAAAATATAAAAAAATCGTGTTTTTTTGGAAATACAATAATTCAATTTTTTTTCCAAAAATATGAAGAAAAAAATCTAGTTTTTTCAAAAATAAAAAAAATCAAGTTTTTTTAGAAAATATGAAAAAGTCGAGTTTTTTCGAAAATATGAAAAGGTCGAGATTTTTTAGAAATATGCAAAAGTCGAGTTTTTTTCGGAAATATGAAAAAGTCGAGTTTTTTTTCGGAAATATGAAAAAGTCAAGTTTTTTCAGAAATATGAAGTCGAGTTTTTTCGGAAATATGAAAAAGTCGAGTTTT
This sequence comes from Lathyrus tuberosus, assembly GCA_022829125.1. Classification (NCBI taxonomy): domain Eukaryota; kingdom Viridiplantae; phylum Streptophyta; class Magnoliopsida; order Fabales; family Fabaceae; genus Lathyrus; species Lathyrus tuberosus. Next base: position 4,895,949 of record JALAZF010000109.1, on the reverse strand, counting down.
TGAGAAATATGAAAAATGTCAAGTTTTTTTGGAAACATGAAAAAATCGAGGTTTTACGAAAATATGAAAAAGTCGAGTTTTCGAAAATTTGAAAAAGTCGAGTTTTTCTGGAAATATGAAAAGTCAAGTTTTTTCGGAAATATTGAAAAGTCTAGTTTTTTTTGGAAATATGAAAAAATCGAGTTTTTTTTCCGAAATATGAAAAAGTTGAGTTTTTTCATAAATATGAAAAAGTAAAGTTTTTCTAGAAATATGAAAAAGTAGAGTTTTTCAGAAATATGAAAAAGTCGAGTTTTTTTGGAAATATGAAAAAATTGAGTTTTTACAGAAATATGAAAAAGTCAACTTTTTCGGAAATATGAAAATGTCGAGTTTTTTCCGGAAATATGAAAAAGTCGGTTTTTTTTTTCAGAAATATGGAAAAAGTCAAGTTTTTTTCATAAATATGAAAAGTCGAGTATTTTCGAAAATATGAAAAAGTCGAGTTTTTTTTTGAGAAATATGAAAAAGTCGAGTTTTTTGGGAAATGTGAAAAAATCGAGTTTTTCGAAAATATGAAAAAGTTGAGTTTTTTTGGAAATATGAAAAAGTCAAGATTTTTAAGAAATATGAAAAAGTGGAGTTTTTTCCGGAAATATGAAAAAATCAAGATTTTCCGGAAATATAAAAAAGTTGAGTTTTTTCGGGAATATGAAAAAATCGAGTTTTTTCGGAAATATGAAAAAATCGAGTTTGTTTTAAAATATGAAAAAGTAGAGTTTTTTCGGAAATATGAAAAAATCGTGTTTTTCAGAAATATGAAAAAGTCGAGTTTTACCGAAAATATGATAAAATCAAGTTTTTTCGAAAATATAAAAAATCGAGTTTTTTTCGAAAAAATGAAAAAATTGATTTTTTTCGAAAATATTAAAAAGTCGAGTTTTTTTGAAAATATGAAAAAGTCGAATTTTTTCTGAAATAGGAAAAATACGAGTTTTATCGGAAATATGAAAAAACAAATTTTTTTCAAAAATATGAAAAAGTCGAGTTTTTTCAGAAATATGAAAATGTCGAGTTTTTTTGAAAATATGAAAAAGTCGAGTTTTTTCAAAAATATGAAACAATTGAGTTTTTTTGAAAATATGAAAAAGTCGAGTTTTTTCATAAATATTAAAATTCAAGTTTTTTTTAGAAATACAAAAAAAATATATACGAAAAATCGGACTTTTTAGATATACGAAAATTCAATACTTTTTTCGAAAATGCAAATAATCGATTTTTTTTGGAAATGTGAAAAACGAGTTTTTTTTACAAAAATACAAATAATCGTTTTTTTTGAAAATGTGAAAAACAAGTTTTTTTTTTTTTTAAATATGAAAGATACAATTTTTTTCGGAAAAACAAGAAATCATTTTTTTTTCCGAAAATACAAAATATGAAAATAAATATTTTGATGAATATTTTTTTTAATAAAAAAAATTTAAATTTTTATGAGGTTAAAAAATTTGATTTTAAAAGAGTTCAAAATATATAATTGGTTTAAAATTGTAAACTGATTATAAATTAGTTTATAAATGTAAATTAGTTATAAATTAGTTTTTAATTGAACTGTAACAATTTTAATAATTAACTAAATTTTTATTGAAATGATTATTGCAAAATGAACCAAACCATAAATGTGGTTTGATTCAATGCAATTCATGAACCATAAAAACATATCATTTGGTTTCTTTAATATAAGAGACAAATTGTTTTTTAGGTTCATATAATTAATTTATCTAACCTATAAACTAACCAAATATAAACCAAATACATTGGTTATTCAATAAACTTAAAAACTGAATTGTCTTTCATATAAAGAAACAGACAATATAACAGTTTTAATTTTTTTCCCTTGATTTTGCTCTATTCATATAATTTTTTTCCCTTAAAAACTGAATTGTCTTTCATATCATTTACTTACAAGATAGCGATAATGGCAAGACTGTAAGAGTGGTTGTTGTGGCGGTGGATTGGAAAATGAAGGAACAGACAATGTAACAGTTTTAATTTTTTCCCCTTGATTTTGCTCTATTTAATTTCAACCAATGAAGAATACTTGTATAAAAAAAAAACCAATGAGAATTGATAAATATTTTAATTTTCCAATCCAATGAGAATTGATAAATATTTTAATACTTGCTCTATTTTGCTCTATATGTATATACTCTTAGAAACAACCAATGAGAATTGATAAATATTTTAATTTATTATAAATTTAATTTCGTTTTTAATTGAAATCATGGGTGATGGTTATTATGTATGAGAGAAAAAACATTATTTTTTATTTTTAAATAATAAAAAAATGTTATTGATTTTTTGTAAAGACACGTGTTCTATTCGTACTATGCAAGTATTTTTCTCAACCAATAGATCTGTTTTTGCCACGTGTTTTTTTACTACAATATTATTACAATTAGTTTACTAGTAGAAGACCCGTGCGTCCGCACGGGTAAAAGCATTTATATCTTAAGATCGTTTGATAAGATTTGGTTGTTGTTTTGATATATAATTGATATTATAAAATCACTAATAACGGCAAATATTAAAAAATAAATACATAACAAATCATCAACATTATAAATTCAATAATTCTAATAACTATAAATATAAGTGAATAGCCAAGTCAAGCTCAAGACAAGCTTTTTCAAGGTGTGATCTTACTAAGAAAGTTTCTAAAACAAAGACCGTGGTTGTATTGTATTGACAAACCATATTGAAGGTATTAGTCATGAAAATGGTCTTATCTCGTGCCATGATGCTTATCAATCTGGGCCATAATTGTTAGAATCATATGTGAATCATTTTGAAAATATAAAGCAAAAGATGTCATTTGGATACCAAGTCTTTGTTACAAAGGTTACAAAACTCCTACATTTCAAACGAATACAAGGTATCAATACCAAGTTATTCAAGGTCTAATCTTGCTACGAGTAAAAGTTCTTCATTCACAAAACTATGGCCTCCTTCCTAAAAGAACATGTCAAGAATCTTGAGTCATAGGTGTACGCGTGCTAGTTTTAACCATTTAAGTGTTATAGTAGATGGACCTTTTTGAGCTGATAAACCAACGCACTTTCCAAGATGGCAAGGTCAATGGTTCAAGTGGTACGATGGATTCATTTCAAAACTGGAATGATGATGTAATGATGATGAAAGCGTAAAGAGCATGTTACAAATAGTCATGATCAAATTCTCAAGATTGTTTTAAAATCATGTTCAACTAAGGCTATTATTTTACAAGTTTGATGTTCATTGACACCCAAAGATAATTGGAGCAAATACAAGAAATTGTTGAAGGAAGTCTTTTACACATGACTTTATAGTATACAATTTGAAAACAAAAAGTGAGAATCAGGTTGCAAGATACACTTTCTCAATTCAAGTTCTACAAATCCAAGAACCAATCTCAATATTTACAACTCTTAATTCTACTTGCATCCAATTTACCAAATTGCAAAGGAAGCAATGCACAGAGTTACAAAGAGGTTCTAAACTACAAATCATGCAAGGTTCTCAAAGTCTAAGGGTAAGAGATTTAACTCCATAGAGAGCATCCGTTGATCTTCTTCATGCCAAGTGCAATTCTTCATGCTAAGTTTACCATTTCCAAGCTCTTCATCGAGTTTTATCATCCTCATGCCAAAATTTAAGATGAAGTGGAGGTGAGTAATAAACATACACAAAGTTCAACGAAAGCTCACAAGGCAGCAGTAAAATATGAGCAAAATGAATACATACACATTGTACAAGAAGTGTAGTCCGCTAAAGCCACTAAATGATATTTGAGCCAAGGGTGATTAAAATGTGTACAAAGACATGAACCTGAAATTACAATACACAAAGCTACAAAATTTCAAAGATGCATTAAAAAAAAACACAAGCCATGTTGAATATAAGGATTACAATACAGTGGTAATATGCAATCAGTTAGGTTTCATTACAAGGATCTACTTCAAAGAATTGAACATGTTGTCATAAAAATCCTACAAAAAAATTGAGACAGAAAAAATTTAAAGGATCTACTTCAAAGAATTGAACATGTTGTAAAATTAATAGAAGCATAATATGAATTCTTATAGACATTCATTGAACATGTAGTTTTAAAATTAAACTTAAAAAAACAAAATGATAAGAACATGCTAGGAATTCATAGAAGCAGAATATGAATTCTTATAGATATTCATTAGATAACATGGCAAAACAAAAGACATGGTGAAATTGTTAAGTCATAAGTTGATTGTGATATAGAATCTTTATTTCATCCTTACATATCCAAAAGAAATTGGTAGATTTACAGTCAACAAAACAAAAGAAAGATAAATAAACATGCATTTGATCATATGAATGTGGCACTACAATTCTGATTTGTTCATAACTAATATCATTGAATTCAAAAGTCAGAAGAAGAAAAACACTAATATGGCATGATTTCACAGGATTGCACAATTTCAGATGACTTAGATAATCAGATTGAGATTCACATACAAGGCAAGATTTCTATATTCATTAAACCACTAATTAGGGTGTTATGAAATTCAACATTCAAATTTTACATTCCTATAGCAAACAACAATAACCAAAATAAAACTAAACCAGAATAGGAACCTGAGAAAATAGTATAGAACAACTATTAATACTAATTGAAAAACCTGAAGATGGACTCATCACCGATGACTTTGAATCCTTTCTCGGTTTCTAGATTGATTACGATCTTATCAGGTCCATGAATCTTGTTATAGGAGAGAACACCGTCTTGTAGCACGAACCACCCAGGCCTTCATCCTTTGCCATAGCTCACCCACTTCTGAAGTATTCCTCCAATCCTTGTCTGTCATACCCAATAAATGAGTTGCAGCAAAATAGCCCCAAAGAGTCTCATTAAGCTATAAAACACAAAGGCATAGAATTGGTCAACCGTTATTTCTACCTTTTTGTTTGGATTGGTTATGTTTAATTCAACCTCCAAAACACCTTTGAGCCATGTACAAAGTTTATGTTAAAAATATAAAACAAAATAATTAACACTGAATGTAAGTGTCAAACTAACAAAACAATTACCATCCTTAGTCTTTATCACACATCTTGTATCAAAATACTTTCCAATGGAAGAAGAAAATAGAAAAATACTTATGTTAGACGATGGCTATGGATATAGAAGGGGGGTTGAATAGATCCCTTGAGTTTTACACGCAAATGGTTTACAAAAATTCTGTTTTAAAAAATTGTTTAACGGAAGCTACCACTGGATAGAATGTCTACAACGAACCTTCTACCAAAAGGATCGGATATGCGCGAATATATCACAGATGAGTATGGGAGAGAAAAATTCAGTTTTGAATACTACACTTAAATACGCAGTCAACAAAATATCACTTGCTTGATGTTTATTCCAATCCAATGAGGTAAAGTGATAAGCAATTTAAAGCAATGTGTTCGAATTTTGCTTTGAAACAAATTATCAAACACCTAGTGTGCGTAAACACACTAAGTGCAGAATTTCTATGGAGGGTAATGTAAAGCTGCTCCAAGATATAATTCAAGGAATTGTATCAGTTTAACAAAACAGTTTATCAGCTTACAATTACTCTTCGACAGAAATTTCAATAACTTGCGACTTCACAAATTCGAACGAACTGAATTGTAAAAGAGTTAAGGAGAGAGAGAGGACAAACACGATTTGATTAGGCAGTTCCTCAATCGTTCTCGCTTTGGGTACGTCTGCCCCCAACTCCACAAATGGAATTAATATATGTATATATATAGTTGTTGCAAATTGTTTATTACAAGAGAAAACTATGAACATCCAAACCCTCGAACGTCTTCGATTGTTGATGCAGAATTTTCTCTTCCCTTGATTCAAGATGAATCAAGTGCTTCGAATATGGTTGATTCAATTACCTTCCCACGCTACTAAACTGAAAGAACCCACTGTTCTTCGGTTACCTCACTCGATCAATTGCAATCTACCAAGAATTCGAACCCAACCCACTCTTCTACGATCCTCTGATTACAGCTACTAAATCGAACAATTGCGCCAATTTACGGTTACCTTCGCCCAGCCAAATCCCTGTAGAAAGAACAGTTTGTGTAAAAACCCCCAAAATCTATCCGATTCTTGGAGGACAAAACCAACTGGTTTGATTCAAGAAACACCTGCCAAACTCTCAACCCAGAAGATAAAGATCACACTTCCTAAATTCTGAACGTTATCACTTCGATCAATGGGCGACACAAACAAAGATGATTATGTGTGATTGTTTGTTTACTCAATGAAGAAGATGAAGATGAAGAGAGAAATGACATATATCTTTCACGTTTCTTGTTTTATTGAATATATGTGATGACCAAACTATTTATAGGAAAATTAAATGACCCACAAAAAATAATGACAGAAATAACAGAAAGAAAATTAAGTGAAAAACACAGATTTTTGAAGTCATGCGTCGACCTACCCGCTCTATGCGTCGACGCATAGAAACAATTTTTTGTGTCAATCAAGTTGTGCACTTTCCCGCAGGATTTGCAGGTCAGCGCATGAATTTGGAGGTTAGCGCATGAACTGGGAGGGTCAGCGCATGAACTGCATTTTTTCAGGAAATTCAATTTTTCTGAGTATTTTCACCTGACCAAGTTCAGAAACACATAATAGACCCTACCAAAATGATGATGGACATTTATTTATGGAAAAGACAAGGTCCTATGCATCTAGACACATGAACGATAATGATTAGGCGCAATATGCCCGACACGTGAAGTGATACCGCTCAAATTACAATCTAATTTCTTACATGTTTGTTGACATCATTAAAACAAGGTAGATAGAAGAATATCCCTCACATACTCCCCCTTTTTGATGATGGCAACACTTTCTTAGCTGTCATGAGATTTATAATTTGAGAGTGAGCAACATGAACAAAGTTCCCCCTGTCTTTGACACTTGGTTAATAAAATTTCTGCTTGTTGTTATTCTTCTTCCCCTTTGACAACATCAAAAAGAAGAAAAGACGGTGGTCAAAATAGAACACTATAATATGTAATGGATCATCACAAATTTGCAACATACAAACATTATCAAAAACTTAAATAAGGAACAAAAACTTAAATGCAATACATTCAATCCGATAGAGCTTAAATAAACGGAAGCAACAACCATTGTTCAGCAACAGTAGAAAACAAATAAAACCACACATAAATGCAAACACAAATGAAATATGCTGCCCTAAACTCTATGGCCTTCTCCCCCTAAATGGATGACCTCTTCCTCTATAGTATTGGCTTGGTGGTAGAAGGTCCTCTAGATGTAGGTTGACTTCAAGCAACGTGCTGTTTAGGTTTCCAAGACTATTTGCCAGGTTCTGGTTTTGTTGAGTCAAGTTGGCGTCCATCTGATTGAAACGATTCATAGCGGCGTTAGCAAAATTGTTGAAGATGGTAATGTGAGATGAAACTTGATCAGACAGATTGGTGAACCGTTCTTCCTGAGCAGAGTAGCGAGTATCTTGTAGAGCTTGAAATTCTTGATGCTGAAGAGTCAATTCGTTCAACCTAGCCAGAATTTCTTTAGAAGCCTGCGGATCATGCTGAGACGGGGGAGTTGGAGGAGCAGAATTGTTAGGTTGCTGCCATTCATAGTCCTCACCATAGGTTGGAGGAACATAGGCGTTTCCAGAAACAGTCCAGCAGTTTTGTTGCCACTGACCCCAGCCCTGATTTTCAGAAGGTTCTTCAGGTTGATAGACCATCCACATCTTCTTACATGACCACATCTTCATCATTAACAGCTTGATTTGCATTTTCTGGAATGCCCTCATCATCACTTCCTTCAAGGTGAACAGGTTCATCAGGTTCAGGATGGGTGGATCGTGGTCGATAAATGAACTTGTTCTCACGTGAATGCCAAAAGTAACCCATCATGGAAAGGGTTTTGGCAAGAAATTGTTGTTCAGCGGTAATATGAATGTGACAAATCTGCGGAACATGAATATCAAAGTGATTCAAAATGTTTGCAACAACAGATGCATAACCAAGTGCCGGAAATTTGCTGGAGCTGCGAGTAACGAACATCCTATAAGCAAAATAATAAGGCCAATTAATTTTGATCTTATTCTTGAGGATATAGATGAGATGAACCTCAGCCTACTCAACTCTTGAGTGCCCTCCTTTCTTAGGCCTCAAGATGCGAGCAACAATCCACTGAAGAATACAGTCTTTAAATTTTAAATGGCCGGTAGTGACACTTTTAGGAAATAATCCACTCGCCACAACATCATCTGGATACGGTTCCCGCAACATCGAATTCAGAGCAATTTTGAACTCATAGTCCTTAACAAAAGTTTTATCAGTAACCTTTGGGAGAGTGTCATCAGTGTCCAATACAAACAGTGTAGACCATACATTATTGGTCACTTCAAATTCTGCATTATTCATAGAGAATTTAAATTCAGCCCCATGAAATTTACCCTTGATCCCACAGTAGAACAACCGAGTCAAATCTTCACTATACTTATCATCACATTCTAGAAATTCACCAAGATTTTGAAATTTTATAAGTTCAGAAATCTCAGGAATGTGAAAATCTGGACCCATCAGAGGATAAAAGTCATGTTGTCTTATAACCGCACGGTTACAAAATAGTTCCTCAAAAGGAATAGCTAGCCTTTCAGAAATTAAAGACTTAAAGGTTACCCGTTGTGAAGATGATGTTCTGGTTGGTGCTGGTTGTGAAGATGAGCCTCTTGTTCCCCTTCTACTAGGATTTCTTCTTGAAGCCATGGTTGAAGAATAGTTGGAAGAGGATGATGACACTTGATTTTCGCAGAGAGTGAAGAGGAGATATGTGCAGCCCTTAGAAAACCTTGTAGCAGTAATATAGATAATTTTCTCTTGGTGGGTTTTTGATTTTTAGGGTTTTTGATGAGGATTTAGTGGAGAATAATGGTTATTGATGAGGTTTAATAGAGGAAGATGAGGAGAGATTGACCACAAAGTCTAATGAGATGACATGCAATAACCATAAATCAATGTGCAATGAGAATATGTAGGGAAAATAGGCAACACTAGGTCGGCGCACGCGTCCCAGTAAAGTAGGAAGTCTGGACGTTTGGTTTATGCGTCGACCTATGAATGTGTGCGTCGGCGCATGATTCATGAATTTTCTTAAAAAGTTGAACATTTGGTTATGCGCTATCCCGAAAGTTTTCACTAGGTCAGTGCACAAATCATGCGTCGACGCATGAACATACAGAAGTGAAATTTTGCAATTTTTAAGTTCCAACCAGATAAATAGACATATACACATACAGAACAAAACATCCACATGAATGATAAGTGCTCAAAATGCAATGAACATCAAGATTAGAGTAATTAATATGGCACAAAATATTGATAAACATCTATAAATCGGGACGATATTACCTTGATCATCATGACGATAAGATCCCTCACATATAGCTAATTATCTCTTTGTATTGTTAGTTAAAAGAATAAACAAGCATGTATATATGTGAAGATCACTACCTTAAAGGATTATTAAGCACGATCCGAGATATCGAGAATACCAAGTTCCCTACGGATGTGAAAGAAAGGCTCTGTAGCTAACGGTTTTGTGAAAATATCAGCAAGTTAATTCTTAGTGTCAACATGCTCAAAAATAACATCACCTTTCTCTACATGATCCCTAAGAAAAATGATGGCGTATTTCGATATGCTTGGTGCGTGAATACAATACGGGGTTCTTAGTTAGATTAACCGCACTAGTGTTATCACACAAAATTGGAATACGTTCAAGTTTTAAGTTGAAATCAAGTAATTATTGTTTAAGCCATAAGACTTGAGCACAACAACTACCGGCGACAACGTATGCCGCCTCGGCTGTTGACAAAGCAACGGAAACCTGTTTCTTGCTATGCCAACTCACCAAGGAATTTGCAAAAAAGTGACACGTGCCACTAGTACTTTTTTTATCCAACTTGCACCTGGCAAAGTCGGAATCGGAGTAGCCAACTAAGGAATAAACACTACCTTTGGAATACCACAACCCATACTTTGGAGTACCAGAGAGGTATCGAAGTATGCGTTTAACTGCCTTTAGGTGGGATTCCTTGGGATGTGCCTGATACCTCGCACACACGCATACACTAAACATTATATCGGGACGTGATGCGGTAAGATAAAAAAGAGACCCTATCATACCTTGATACTTCTTTACCTCAACATCCTTACCCTTTTCGTCATGATCAAGATTAGCACTTGTAGGCATAGGAGTGTCTATTGCTTTGCAGTTCAGCATATCAAAACGTTTTAGTAACTCAAGATAATATTTCGTTTGACTCACGAATGTGCCCTCTTCAAGTTGTTTGATTTGCAATCCGAGGAAATAGTTGAGCTCCCCCATCATGCTCATTTCAAACTCCCCCTGCATCAAAATAGAAAACTCCTTGACCAAGGTCATGTTAGTAGACCCAAATATGATATCGTCAACATAAATTTATACCAAAATTAAGTGTTTTCCCTAACGTTTAATAAAGAGGGTTATGTCAACCTTTCCTCTTGAATACCCTTGACCAAGTAGAAATTTGCTTAGACGTTCATACCAAGCCCTAGGGGCTTATTTAAGTCCGTACAAAGCTCGTTTAAGTTTATAGACATGATCAGGATATTCGTGAGATTCAAAACCCAGAGGTTGGGCTACATAAACCTCTTCATTTATGTATCCATTAAGGAACTTACTTTTAACATCCATTTAGAATAATTTAAAGTTCTTTGTGCAAGCATAGGCAAGTAGAAGGCGTATGGCCTCGAGTCGGGCAACCGGCGCATAAGTTTCCTCATAGTCGATTCCTTCCTCTTGGTTATAGCCTTGCGCTACAAGCCTAGCTTTGTTACGCGTTATTACTCCATTTTCATCAAGTTTATTCCTAAACACCCATCGGGTGCCGATTACTCGATGATCTCGCGGAGGGGGGACAAGGTCCCAAACCTCATTTCTCCTGAATTGATTTAGTTCATCTTGCATTGATAGAAACCAATGCTTATCGAGTAACGCCTCCTTAGCGTTTTTAGGTTCAACTTGGGAGACAAAAGTAGAGTAATAACAAAAGTTACTAAGTTTAGAGCAAGTAGTTACTCCCTTAGAGATATCACCGAGAATGTTGTCAATTGGATGGTCTTTTGAAGACTTCCAACCTGGAGGAAGTTCATCTTTATCAGCATGATGACCATCCTCACTTTTCACTGGTTGGTGATCCTTTTCCTCCTCAATACGCACTGCTTCAGGCTGATCAATTCCCTTATCAGTGTCCTTGAGTATGTCTTCAGTAGGTACACCTGCACCATGAAAAGAACTACCTTCTCCGACATTTCTCGGATAAGACTCGTCAAAGGTAACATGAACTGACTCTTCAACTACACGTAACCTCTTATTATAAATTCTATACGCTTTACTTGACTGAGAGTATCCAAGAAAAATACCCTCGTCGACCTTGGCATCAAATTTACCAAGAGTCTCTTTCCCATTGTTTAACACAAAGCATTTGCAACCAAATACATGAAGGTGAGAGATGTTTGGCTTACGCCCTTTTAAAAGCTCATACGGTGTCTTGTTTAGAATAGGCTGGATGAGCACCCTATTCAAAACATAACAAGCCGTACTTATGGCGTCGACCCAAAAGTATTTTGGTAATCCAGCATCATTGATCATAGTCCTTCCAAGTTCTTCCAAAACTCTATTTTTACATTCCACTACCCCATTTTGTTGAGGGGTACGTGGTGCGGAAAAATTATGATCAATTCCGTTGGAATCACAAAATGCTTCAAATAAATGATTTTCAAACTCACCCCCATGGTCACTTCTAATTGACCAAATGTTTGTGTTTAACTTGTTCTGAAATAACTTAGCAAATCGTTCAAAGGCCGAAAATGTATCACTCTTATTTGCTAAGAAAATGGTCCAGCAAAACCTAGAAAAATCATCGACTATAACAAACCCATAATAGTTACCACCTAGACTTTTAACCCTAGATGGTCCAAAGAGGTCCATATGGAGGAGCTCAAGGGGTCTCATAGTTGAAACGATGTTTTTAGATTTAAATGAGATCCTTGTTTGCTTCCTCATTTGACACGCATCACAAAGGTGATCCTTTGTGAATTTAATTTTGGGCAATCCGATGACTAGGTCTTTAGAGACAATTTTGTTAAGCAAATCAAAGTTGATGTGAGCCAACCGTCTATGCCACAACCATGAATCTTCATTCATAGCGACTAGACACTTGTCTCCATTCAACGATACCTCATTTAAGTCTAGCATATAGACGTTGTTCGCCCTCAAGCCCTTAAACACATTCTTTTTGTCGTTATCTTCAACTATGAAATAATCCTTTGAAAAAGATACTTTATAATTCTTGTCACATAGTTGACTAATGCTTAAAAGGTTGTGTCTAAGGCCTTCCACAAGAAGTACATCAGAGATAGTAATAGATGATGGGTTACCTATACTACCTTTACCAAGTATCTGTCCCTTGTTGTTATCTCCGTAGGTGACAAACCCCTTTTTCTTCGCCACAAAGTCGATAAAAATAGATATGTCTCCAGTCATGTGTCTCGAGCAGCCACTATCCAGAACCCATCTTCTTTCGGTGGTCTCAAGACTTTGTACCTACAAAAACAATCAAGGGAGAGTAGGTACCCAATTCTCATTGGGTCCTTTAAGGTGAGTGAAACCAAACCGCACTTGGGCAACCATTGGTAGATGCCTTTCGGAACAAGAAACCTTCTGAAGCGGCATTTCGCAATAGTATGATCAGGCTTACAACAGTAAAGACAATTACGATTCATTTGGAAATTACTTTTGCTATCACTATCTCGAATCACATAGGTATACTTTTGATATGGATTATTCATGCTCTCACAAAAATGTGATCGATCAATAGTAAACGTAACTTTTGGCTTAAGAGCCTTGTCCAATTTGGCCTTGAGGGTTCTCACCTCTCGTTGCCAAATATGACAAGTGTCACAGCCCCAATTGAACCAAGAGGTAGGATCCTCTTCAACCTTGGCTTTTGATGTGTCCACTATAGAGTTTTTGAGGGCTTCCAATTTTCTTTCGGAATCGGAAACCTTCTTCTCCAAATACGTGAAAATTCTTTTATTTGAGGCTAAACGTTGAAATACATCCTTAGCCTCATAGTGTAACATGTCAAAAGCCTTTTGTAACTCTAAATGTGACATAGTATTAACATGATCACATTTAGAATGCTTTACCTCTTTTGCTTTGTTGTGGCGTGCCATAAGACAAAAGTTAACGGATTCACTTTCGTCACTTGAGGAATCATCTTTCTCCGACTCACTATTGCTTTCCCAAGCGATGTATGCTCGTCGAGACTTGTTGGACTTTTTGTTTGAGCGACTCTTGTCATTATCCTTATCTTTGTCTTTCTTTAGAGATGGACAATCCGGCTTGTAGTGCCCGGATTTTCCACAGTTGTAGCACGTCCCTTTTACCTTGCCATTTTTATTTCTTTCGCTTCTAGATTGCTTCCTAAACTTGACTAGATTTCTATCAGAGTGTTGAATATCGTTCTTACGAACATATCTATTGTATCTCTTCACAAATAAGCCCATATCATCACCGGATTCTTCATCTTTGTCATTATTGGTTTCATCATCACTTAGCTCTTGATGTGTGGACTTTGAACAAGAAGCCTTAAGAGCTATCAACTTCTTCTCCGTATCTTTTGCCTTCTCTTTCTTGATACTTTTTTCATGTTTATCCAAGCTAATGAGCACTTGCTCATGCTCATAGAGTTTACCAAAGAGTGTTGTGAGGTCTAGTGTAGCAAGATCATTGGCCTCCTTGATAGCGGTGACCTTCGGTTGCCATTCCCTGTTAAGACACCTCAGAATTTTGTTAGTAGAAACCTCATTTGGAATTGGTTTACCAAGAACATGCAATTTGTTGATAATGTGAGTAAATCATTTTTGCATATCCGCAATGGTTTCCCTTGCTCCATGTAAAACAAATCAAACTCTTGCGTTAGTGTATTAATACGAGCCATCTTAACATCATTAGTGCCTTCGTGGGCTACTTGTAAAGCATCCCACATGGCTTTGGCCGTTTCACAATGGGAGACTCGATAATACTCATCAACTCTCAAGGAGGAGATGATCATATTACGAGCCTTCCAATCATAGCTGTACTTTTTCTCGTCCTTCTCAGTCCATTGGTATTCGGGTTTAGAAACGACAATTCCTTCCGCATTTGTCATAGTAATTTGCATGAGACCGTTTAAAATAACGTTCCAAACCTTCCGATCTAAGGAATTAATATGAACGCGCATACAATCCTTCCAGTAGTTGTAGTTTTCACCTGTAAAAACTGGAGCTCTATTATAAGCCCCCTTAGGTTCATTCGCCATGATCCAAGAAGTTTTACCGAAACTAGAATTAACCGGAGCTCGTGATACCACTTGTTAGACGATGGCTATGGATCTAGAAGGGGGGTTGAATAGATCCCTTGAGTTTTACACGCAAATGGTTTACAAAAATTCTGTTTAAAAAAATTGTTTAACGGAAGCTACCACTGGATAAAACGTCTACAACGAACCTTCTACCAAAAGGATCGGATATGCGCAAATATATCACAGATGAGTATGGAAGAGAAAAATTCAGTTTTGAATACTACACTTAAAAACGCAGTTAACAAAATATCACTTGCTTGATGTTTATTCCAATCCAATGAGGTAAAGTGATAAGCAATTTAAAGCAATGTGTTCGAATTTTGCTTTGAAACAAATTATCAAACACCTAGTGTGCGTAAACACACTAAGTGCAGAATTTCTATGGAGGGTAATGTAAAGCTGCTCCAAGATACAATTCAAGGAATTGTATCAGTTTAACAAAACAGTTTATCAGCTTACAATTACTCTTCGACAGAAATTTCAATAACTTGTGACTTCACAAATTCGAACGAACTGAATTGTAAAAGAGTTAAGGAGAGAGAGAACAAACACGATTTGATTAGGCAGTTCCCTAATCGTCCTCGCTTTGGGTACGTCTGTCCCCAACTCCACAAATGGAATTGAGATATGTATATATATATATAGTTGTTGCAAATTGTTTATTACAAGAGAAAACTATGAACATCCAAACCCTCAAACGTCTTCGATTGTTGATGCAAAATTTTCTCTTCCCTTGATTCAAGATGAATCAAGTGCTTCGAATATGGTTGATCCAATTACCTTCCCATGCTACTAAACCGAAAGAACCCACCGTTCTTCGGTTACCTTCACTCGATCAATTGCAATCTACCAAGAATTCGAACCCAAACCACTCTTCTACGATCCTCTAATTACAACTACTAAATCGAACAATTGCGCCAATTTACGGTTACCTTTGCCCAGCCGAATCCCTGGAGAAAGAACAGTTTGTGCAAAAACCCCCCAAAATCTATCCGATTCTTGAAGGACAAAACCAACTGGTTTGATTCAAGAAACACCTGCCAAACTCTCATCCCAGAAGATAAAGATCACACTTCCTAAATTCTGAACGTTATCACTTCGATCAATGGGCGACACAAACAAAGATTATTATGTGTGATTGTTTGTTTACTCAATGAAGAAGATGAAGATGAAGAGAGAAATGACATATATCTTTCACGTTTCTTGTTTTATTGAATATATGTGATGACCAAACTATTTATAGGAAAATTAAATGACCCACAAAAAATAATGACAGAAATAACAGAAAGAAAATTAAGTGAAAAACACAGATTTTTGAAGTCATGCGTCGACCTACCCACTCTATGCGTCGACGCATAGAAACAATTTTTTGTGTCAATCAAGTTGTGCGCTTTCCCGCAGGATTTGCAGGCCAGCGCATGAATTTTGAGGTTAACGCATGAACTGGGAGGGTCAGTGCATGAACTGCATTTTTTCAGGAAATTCAATTTTTCTGATTATTTTCACCTGACCAAGTTCAGAAACACATAATAGACGCTACTAAAATGATGATGGACATTTATTTATGGAAAAGACAAGGTCCTATGCATCTAGACACATGAACGATAATGATTAGACGCAATATGCCCGACACGTGAAGTGATACCGCTCAAATTACAATCTAATTTCTTACATGTTTGTTGACATCATTGAAACAAGGTAGATAGAAGAATATCCCTCACAACTTACACACCTCTCTTAAAATCAAAATAAAATCTAAAATGTTGAGAACTCCAACAAATCGTCCCTTGCAGAAATCTCAAAGAGGAGCCATGGGAATTCCTTGTAAATCATCCAATCCAAAAATAATTGCATAAGAAATCAACAAATAAGCAGCTAATAAGCACGTGGAAACAATGCACATCAAAATGTTGAAGTATCAAACATAAACATTGACAGAAATAAAAGATTGAAACAGAATACAATAAACAATAAATCATTTCATTTTCTCTGCCTTACGCTTTCAATCACCTCTCTTTTAATTCTTAACTACTCTAATATGCTAATGTAAAACAGACTGTTGCCAATGTTGTACATTCTTTAAAATATCTTCATATCATAATTGATGACGAAAATATACAATAACAGCTTAAAGGTCTCATGATTCACAATTCACAATTTCTAGTGGATTTAGCCTTGAATTAGATCCTAGGTTGTGACAATGTTTTAAAAGAGAGGAAACACATGTGAGAAGAAACACACAAGTACAAAATCTAGTATCAAAAAAAGAGGAGTGAGACAAAGTATAATTACCCGAATGAACTAAAATGTATTAGCCTGAGACCTGTTTGTGTTGCTTTGTGCTTAACATACTCCATATATTCAACATGCGACATGAACTCCATCATTTGCCTTTAAACAACTACAGCTCAAGATTGAAGTGTTAACACCTAAAAGCATAAAATCCTCATATTAACAAAATGCAATATAACAAAAATAAGATCAACCAAAACATCCCATATCACACAAATTACAAACTGTTAAATAAAAATCAATTTTTAAAATTAAAAAACCAGTAGTTAATAGTCTCACAACCAACCTAGGTTGATTATGTTCTTCAACTCTAAAATCTCTTGCCACTTCTATAGCCACCACCAGACGCCCAAGCCTACTTCCGTCGCAAAAAACCACACTGCACCGACAATAACGATGAGCCAAAACAGCACCTGCAGAACAACATCAGAAAAAAGCCACAATACAGCAGGCTTCCTAATAGGGGGCGACGAAGAATATAGGGTTTGAAGAGGAAAATAGAGAAAGGGAAGAAAGGGGAGGAATTAGGGTTTGCGGAGGGAGACAGAGAAAACTGAGAGTGAGAGAAAACAGGAAAGAGTGAGATGAAAGCAGAGAGAGAATGGTTTTGGTGGGAATGAGAAAATATTTTTATTTGAAGTAGCTAATGGTTGATTGACATTTGGCATGCTAATGGTTTTGATTTTGAATGAATTTGCTAGTTACCGAAATAACTTTTTCGTAGTGTATTTTATTTTTGGGGGAAGAGCAATTTGGGCAGTGCATGAAACTTTTTTGTAATGGGTAGATAGTAGATTACTCACTTAAGTCAAACCACTTGTTTCTTCACACTTGTAGGGAATTGACGAGCAAAGATTTTTTTTCTTCTATTTTTCTAAAAAAATTGTGTTCATACTATTGTTTTTATTTGGGGGTGTGTAGAACTCAATCCAACCCGAAGATCCGTTATGACTCAAAAGTGTCAGATTAGTCTTTTTTCCGTCTCATGTAAAAAATGAAAAAAAAAGGACTGGTAAAAAATGAACCCGATATCGGGTTGAGACGGGTTCGGGTTGACCCCTGAGTTACTCAACCCGTCTTAATATTATGAATGCACATGTGATACTATTTATTTATTTAATTTATTGGTATATTTTGATTATTTCAAATTTTCAATACACTTTTCTACTTCCCACCTCATAAGGTAATATATGCACTCAGTAACTACTAAGTACCATCTTCTCACTTTCCAACTTTCACACTTTTCCAAGTATCTTACATCATGTTTTTTATTTTACATCTTCTTACTATGTTTTAGTGAAAATAAAATAGTTTTTTATTTTACATCTTCTTACTATGTTTTACTGAAAATAAAAGGGTGACGACATATATAGAATTACATTATGTTTTTTTATTTTAAAAAATTGACTTTAGATGTCTTCATTCTTTTTCATTTATGCTAATGATTTTATTTATATTTCTCATTTAATGAATTTTTTAAAATATTATAATACATTTCTTAAGTCATTAATTTTTTTTCCATATAATTCGGGTCAACCCGATATCATTTTACATTAACCCGGTCTAAACTAACATATACTATTATCAAATTTTTTTCGGATTAGGGTTATTTAAATAATCTGATCAAAATTTAAGACACAGTTAGAGTTAGTCATAACCCTTTCCGACCCATCACTTGCTCACCCCTAATTTTTATGTTTAAATATGTTTAAATGCTTAGTTAATGTCATCAGCTTTTTAAATATGTACATTTATATCTCTTATTAACTCTAAAACTACAGTAATTTGACACTTTAATTATTCTTATTTATAATTAAAATAATTTACCATTCTAGAGTTTTCTTTGAATCAGTTATATAATGTAAATTCTCAATAGCACTTGAATGAGATAATAAAATATCTCTTTTAATTTAACTAAAAGTGTTGGGTTTGAACTCGACTTTAAACAAATAATAGGGTTAAATTTTCTTGGGTTAGAGCTTTGTTAGCTATTGAGTTGTATTTAGCCTGAGAAATTATTTTCTACAATTACGCGAAGAAAATATCTGACTTTTAAAAAAAATGTAAATAAATCTTAGTAATTAACTTGAGTTAATTTTTCAATTGACATAAAGAATTAGTTTATTGATGTCATGCTATGATTATACAAAATGACAATCTTATTATAATTGCTAGAATTAAAACTTGCAAGAGGAGAGAGCAAAAGTTAGTTACTCTACAATTAATTATCAACCAACTACTTATAAATACACACAACCATTACAGAATGCTCCTTAACCATGCCAAACGGCAAGACCAAGTTCAGTTATCTTTTCATTGATAATTTAACAGTCCTATCCTATGTGACCTTTTAAGACAATAACATTAATATATTGCATCTACCATAAAAGATAATAGGACAATAACATGAAAACAAAATCTTCATTTCCAAACTATTTTAAGTGATTATAACCAACCACCCAACCCCCATTTGTTGTGTAATAAATTAATGATTTAAATTCATTACTAAAAGCCAAATGTTGTTTTTAAGACTGAAACTTATATTAATATAATATAAAAATGTGTAACTTTTTTTAATAAAAACTTATCAACTCTTCAATGTTGGTATTGCTCTTGTTGATGTTAACCATATATTATCCATTAATAAAATGAGTAGAAGCCAACACAACCTTTCCCATAATGCAACAGCTGGAGCAACATTGTCATTTCACAAAGTTAGCATAGAGACGGCAAATAAGAGATGGTAGTCGCAAAAATCAACATTAATAGGATCATTATTTTGTATTTTTTTAAATAAACGTCGATTCCTTTCAGAAAAAATTCAAGATAAATTTTAGCCTAATTAACAAGATAAATGATCTATTAACATCAATATTTTGATATAAAAAAATACAGTGCCCTCGTGTAATTTTAAGATGTGTGAAAAACCTTAGAATTAAGGTTTGGTTTAATTTATCTTTCTAAAATCTATTCGAAAAGTGAAAATGAATATTGACATAAAATTTTTAATACATTCTTTCTCGAATATGTCTGAACATCTTAAACATAAACATTAATGATGAATAATTCGAATTCAACTCTTATATTATCTTAAAATTGTAGTTTACGTCTAAATTAAAATTAGAATTTGTCTAACTCATCTTACAAAATCGACCTATAAAATAAGAATTGTCCCCTACTTATAAGAATATAATCAACCATATATTATCCAAAATGAAAAAAAAAACAAAAACAAAAACTAATTGTTAGAGAATTTTCAAAATATATAGGTTTAAATAGGTAAACCATGTTTATAAGTTAGTGAATTTTTTTGGTCTCTTTATCTTTTTAAAAAAATAATTCCTTAATGTTAAAAATATTTTGGTATTTGTCTCTACTATTAAAATTTTTTTTCTACACATTTTAATTTTATGGATAATATTAACTTGTGCCTTAGGGACACAAGTTAAGAAATATATTTGTAGAAAGTTAATATTGGAAACATCAATAAAAAATTAAATTTTTTATTTTTTTTAAAAGTAGTGTATAATTTTCAAGACATTTTTTTACTTTTAGTTTTTAATTTGTGCCCCTAAAACACATATTAACATTACCCTAATTTTATATAATAAGTGAATTTTAGCATTCAATATTTTTTTTTTAAAAGTACAAGAACGAAAATAAAAAACTCTTTAATTTACAGAGAGACCGTTTAACTATTTAAGTCAAATATATATATATATATATTTGAAGAGTTACATTTGGTAAATGATTAAAATAGAAACAATTTTTATATTTCAAATAAGGAATAAAATATGGATCATGCTGTCCTAAGGAAAAATATTATAAAATATATATTTTACCACGAGTGTAGACGTTAGTTTTGAAAAGAAAAAAAATAAATATTCAAAACAAAATAAAAATTGAGAGGGACGGCTCAACCATTACATCCACTATTAAGAAAGGAGAACACTTGCTATGTTCTTTTTTCTTTTAAGTCATTGAAATTGTAAGAACATGGTTCATCTATTTTTTGAAAAAATACTTACTTAAAAGTGACCCCAACTTAAAAAATATAGAAAAAAAAGTTGATGCATGGATATGTAATTTTTTTTACACTGTCAATCAATAACGACTATACATCTCGTTAAATAATATTAAAAATTTTAAATTTATTTTATGATATAGCAGAATGGTATATTCTTATTGAATGACAGTGTAAAATATTTTTACACTGTTAATACATAACAATTAAATCCAAAAAATATTCAGACGCACATAAATTAAAATCAAAAGAGAAAATTTATTTAATCATTTTATTTTTCTAAATTAAGTTTGAATCTCGTTGAGTGCAAATAATTTTCTGTCTTTATACAAAACTTCTGCAAATAGACTATAGAATTGAGTCTTTTGAATTAATCGATCGATCGAAATGTCGGATATGAAGATTTAAAAAATATGCACATGTATACAAACATGTTTTTACTAAGGGGTGTCCTATGATTCTGTTTTTTATGAACCAATGACTATTTGCTTTATTTTTATAGCCCTTTTTTAATTTATGTTATGAAAAACATAACTTATAATATAAGTCAAGCTTTTAATATAAGCTCACCATCCAAAACTATACAACCTTTGTAGATTTCATTGGTCACCAATTTGGAATTCCCATTTATAAAGTCTAATTAATATCTACCAATTGACAACCACCTCATTGAAATTGTCATCAACCATTGCCACTACATTAAAAAACAAACATATACTTCACTAAATAACTTGTACTTTGATTCATCATGTTATTTTTCACATCACCTTTATATTATTATTCTTCAATTTTTGTTCTCCATTACCCTTTTCTTTAATCATATCAATGTATCCTCCTATTGCAATGGCTGTGGTTGCTACAGCCATATCTATGTTATTCATTTTTGGGATTTTCCTTTACTTCTACCACAAATTTTTTCTTGCTAGATACCAAAAAGTTTCTAGTAAAGGTAGTTTTCTTCATGAGCCAGATATAAAAAGATTTGGTGGCAATGTGAAAGGAGTAATTGCTGATGAAAATGGTGTTGATGTTATTTATATGATGGACAAAGAAAGTAGACAAATGATAACTAGTTTTCCAAATTGTATGTTTAATCCTAGCTATGAAGATGATGTAGAAAAAGAAAAGATTATAGATGTTTTGGTTCATAGGTCAAAAATATCTAACCCTCATCATGAGAATCTATTTTCATGTGAATCTCCACTACAAAAAACCTTACCAATGAATCTTGAGAAGAACAAGTTTCAAATGAGTTATAATCAATCATTACCATCTCCTCCTCCTTCTCCGCCTCCACCTCCGCCTCCACCACCGCCGGCTCCTCCAAAGAAAGTAATGCCAAAGGCACAACTTCCACCTGGTCCACCTCCACTTCCAAAGGCTAGTGGCTTTTCATTCATGAAACCACCGCCAGCACCTAAAGGAAAAGCAAACATGAAAGAAGGTATGATAGGAGAGAGTTCAAGAGACAAAGGTAGTAGTTATGAACAAACAAGGCTAAAACCTCTACATTGGGATAAGGTTATAGCTGATGTTGATCATTCAACTGTGTGGGATCAAATCAATGATGGATCTTTTAGGTAACATATCTTCCTTCTTCACTATATATTTTCTCAACTTTATTAATGTTTGCATGAGTTACATGTTTTCAATGTTCCTTAATTGCGTGTAATGATTAATTGATTATATTGATTAATAGATTAAATGATTAATTCCGGCTTTTGAGGACGGAATTTGAGCATATTTTACATGGTATCAGTAGTTATGTCCTAAAAATATAAATAAAAGTTGAACCGAATTGTGACGTGTGATAGGAAATTCATTAACTAATTTAGTTCAATGCACTTCGTGAACTTTCGTTGTTGTTCATTTCTTTTCAATTCTGTTTGATTTTAGTCTCACATTGTCAATGTTCTTAAAGTGTGCATCCTCATATTTAGGCGTGAGATCCAAGGAAGGACATTTAATATACTTCACAATTTATGATTTTATTTTTACCTTTTTTACAGGTTTGATGATGAACTCATGGAATCACTCTTTGGATATTCAACCAGATATAAGGCTCATGAAAGAAACATGTCTCTTTCCAGCCTGGCCAAGACCAATTCCAACACACCAACTCAAATATTCATCCTTGAGCCAAGAAAATCTCAAAACACTGCAATTGTACTCAGATCACTAGCAGTTTCTCGGCGCGAAATTCTCGACGCAGTACTTGATGGTCAAGAACTCAGCGTCGAGACACTCGAAAAACTCACTAAAATAGCTCCTTCTCAAGAAGAAGCGTCCAAAATTGTCCAATTCAGTGGTAACCCGAATAGCCTCGCAGAAGCCGAGTCTTTCCTATACTACATCCTTAAATCAGTTCCAACATCATTCATCCGTTTAAAAGCAATGCTTTTTAGATCAAACTACGACAGCGAAATTCTTCAGCTAAAAGAACACTTACAAACACTTGACTTGGCTTGCAAGGAACTGAAAACTAGCAGTCTGTTTTTGAAACTCCTCGAAGCCATTCTCAAAACTGGTAACAGAATGAATGCTGGAACTTCAAGAGGTAACGCGCAAGGCTTCAACCTAAGCGCTCTTACGAAACTCTCTGATGTAAAAAGCACAAATGGTAAAACTAGTTTGCTTCACTTCATAGTGGAACAAGTAGTTCATTCCGAAGGGAAAAGACAACCTATCTATGAAAGTGAAAAAGAATATCTAATCCTTGGTTTACCAGTGTTAGGCGAACTAAGTGACGAGTTATCAGAAGCAAAAAAAGCAGCTAGCATCCACTATCAAAGTTTCATCACTATGTGTTCAACTCTAATTTCTCATGTTACTGAAATTAGACACATAATAACATGTTGTGGAAACACCGAAAAAAGTGGATTCATCGATGACATGAAAGGATTTCTAGAGTTATGCGAAGAGGAACTTAAGGTTGTGAAAGAGGAACAAACAAGGATAATGGAACTTGTGAAGAAAACAAATGAGTACTATCTAGCAGGAGCATCTAGAGACAATAAGCCTAATCCTTTTCATTTGTTTGTTATTGTCAAAGATTTTGTTGACATGGTAGGTCAAACTTGCATTGAACTAAAAAAGAAGGTTGAAAAGAAGAATGTAGGAGTAGAGTTTGGATCAACAACACCACCCTTGTCTCCATCAAAGATGGTGCCATTGAGATTTTCTAACTTTGATTTGAATTTTATGTCAAATAGGTCAGACTCTACATTTTCCAGCCAATCAGAAGATGGTTTCTGAAGATGGATTTTGCATTTGTGTTCCTTTGGTTTATGCATAAAATGGTCATTTTAGTTTCTTTTTTAAATCATAGATTTATTATGTAAAATCTTTAACTTCTACAAACTTGAAGGTGTATATAAATTATCAGTGTATTCTAGCTGTGTTGTGTTACACACTTACATTGTATTTGTTTATCGGTATCTTTACCTTTCTTTTTATCTCTTACAATACACATGATTCAAAAACACACATGAAAACCAAATAACATAGAATGCCAAAATAAAATTTTGATGTCTAAAATCATCTTAAGTTAAATTGTGTTTATTTTATTTTTTGTGACAACTTCTCTGTCCATCTATATAAAAGTTGGGTAGTTTCCATTTAATTTTATTATTTTAATTATTTATTAAATTGTTTAAATTTGTGAAGTTTTTAAAAAAATTTACTATGGATAACTCTATCAATTTTTTTTGTTTTTGTGATGGGTAGATAAGAATTCCTCTTTATTTTTTGTTCTGGGCTGGTTAATAAATGCCCAATAAAATCAACTCATTTCATAAGTCCAATCCAGCAAAAAAAAGTTTTGTTCACTTACGCATAAGTGAACCTTCATTTTTAGATTGTCTTTCTTTCCGACATCGCCTATTTGGCCGTGCCCCCTTTTCTCGAGTCGCCTCTGAGGCCGGTCTTTCTTCCCAGCGTCCACCATCTCCATAGTCTTATTCAAATTTGCCGCCACGGGATCCTTTGTCTGTATGGTCTCCCTGAAATCAGTTTCAGGGAGTTTCTTTGACATCACAGATGAGGAAGGAGCAACTCTCCCTCCTTTGTTAATCGCCAGAATAATGTTAAGACAACCAATGATACCTACAAGGAGAAACAATACAAATCAGTTCACAAGAAGAAAATGACTTAGTAGAATATAAATTAACAAAGTTCAAAGTGGGGTCACTCCTCACCAATTTTTTTCTCTCCTCCTTAGTACACGCTACAAATAGGAAACGGGTTTTAATGTAACAATTTTTGTTTTTTAGAGACTTAACACCTTCAAGGTCAACTTCTTCATTGTTCTCAAGATTGTTCCCGAATTTGGTTAGGACTCTTTCATCCCTACCTCCTAACCATTTAAGTTGTATTCTTTGTAAATAAATATTCTCGAACCCTAAATAAATTAATTTTGCGTCCAAAACTTCAAAAATTTATCTACACATGGTTGAGTGGAGGAGGACGAAGGGAGTAAAAGGGGAACATCTAAGAGAATACTACATTTCTCTCTTCAAACTCATCATGGTCGCCAAATAATTATTGTAAATAGTGGGTTCCAAATTAATTCCTCGCCTCTCTCCAACCTTGAAGACCCCTGTTAAAATCTCATAGACACTTTTGTGAGTAGCGCAATTGAGGGGGAGAAACAAAGTAATATCTGTCTTTGAATTCTTTGAAGCTAGCCATGTATATGTCAACATAATTTACAACCTTACTTAAAGGAGATCAACCCTTGAGGGTGGTCAGAGTCGGTATATATATTTTTAAACATGAAACAAATGGAAGAATAATGCCAACATATGAATGTTATTTTTATATTCACACCATTGTTGAAATACAGGGTGCAGTAGTGAAGGGGAAATCACTAAGTGATTCCGAAATCAAACTTCAAGTTCATCAAAAGGGAGGGTTGATCACATCCTATAAAATAGACATGCGTACAGAGGCAATCCACAAATTTTGTACTAACTACAGAGGCATTTACCGTTTCTTGAAAAGATCACACGTCAATCCAAGAATGAACCCACATCGTGATAAGAATACTTCATTCTAGTGCACCAGTGTATTAGGGTGGTGTTTACCGGTGTTTTTTGTAAACAATCACTAGTTTTGAATAATTACTTGCAGAATCAAACTAGAAAATCCTAATACACTTTGTGCATAATTTTCAAATAAAGGGTGTTTGACTGTTGTTATAGGTTTAAAATTCAGTGCTCAATAAAGTAACAATAAAAAGTTTGAAGGTAAACTGAGAAATTAACAGTTTCGACTGTGTCAAAATCCAATATGAAATAAACTGGGAAAAGTAATAAAAGTCTAAGACATAGTAAAGAGAAAGTAAAAGTTATTTCGATTAAATAAAATAAAAGTTGGTGTACATAATCATATATATTCCTCACAAACTCGTTTTTCACTCTAACTTGGGTACTTTGAGTTCTATAGAGATTTTGTAATGATATATCCACTTGATTCCTAACGCTAGAACCTATATATATATATATATATATATATATACTAATGTAAAAATAATTGTCTACAACTGCTATTTCCTCATTGTCCGACATGTAATCCTTTGTGAAGTTTTCAACCTTCTATCTTGTTTCCACGTGTCTTCAACATTTGGATAAGATTAAAAACATTGACTCAATCTGATTCTTTTTACCTCATCTCAATCGTCATGGTTGATGACTCAACTCGTCGAGTTATGAGGAGAAACATTCTCAACATTTGGAAAAAATGCTAAGTCAAAAACTCACGATCAATGTGTTAAACTCGACATTATGGTCGAACAATAATCTTGTCGCACCTGTCACCATATGTCCTCATTTTTAACTAAGTATTGTCTTAACATCGTTTTCTCTTTGTCAAACTCTGCACGTCAGGAATTCCATGCTAACAAATTTCCCCCTTCCCCCCCCCCCCCCCCAAAATGAAACTTTTGACCATTTGAGAGACACGTGGGGTTTTTGAAACTACCAACACTATTCAGAATGGTTCACTGATGCCACCATTATCATAACCACTCTATAAAAATGTCTTTTCAAGACTTGCACCTACAAGACTTCCATCATGGTTCTGTTTTCCCAGGAAAAACATAGGCCACACATCAAATCCTTTTCCAATCCACATCTAAACGAAGAAAACATGTGTCAACTATAATGGGTCAACGATTTATTTTCAAGAGAGAGAAAAAGAGAAATGATGATTCTTTCTCATATGACTACATATACCCATCTTTCACCATTTTTTCTTTTCTCTACTTTATCTTAACTTCTCATTACTCAAAAGAAACTACACACTCTCTCCAAAACTTCATCTTCTCCAACGCTACTTCACCATTTCTAAACGACGACGTCTTCATCAAACCCAGGAAACACACAACCACTTACTGCAGGCATCAAATTTCCCATTCCTGTTTGGAAGGAACAAGGTCTCTTCGACTTGATTCAACTGTCTAGGGTTTGTCGTATGCACAATTTAAACATGCTCCTTCTATCACTGCAATTCTGGGAAAGTCCAACAAACACTTTCCACCTTCTGTGGGATGATCACACCGACTCTACTCGGCGTAGCTTCTATCAATGGTCTTCGACCAACTTGTGACATTTTTGAACTTACCCAGAGGATAAATGTACCATCAGCTTCAACTCCAAAAGTGATAGCTACAACAACTTCAGCATTGACCATTTTGAATACCATACTGAAAATGTGTCAAATGAAGAACATATTGCTTTCTTGACACTTTGGTTATCACACTATATTTTATGTTCTAAATCCCTAAAAATAGCCAAGAAGTTTGTCACTTTGGCTAACCAATTACATGAAGGGAGAAACATTTATTTAACCAAATTGATCCTAGGCTCCCTTTATAAATCATTGGGGCTCACATCGCATTCCTTGAAAAAATTTAAACCTAATGTCAACCTTTCAATTGCTGGTCCTTTTTGGCTTCTACAACTTTGGCTCAACGCCACATCCGAGTCTTCTCTAAAGGCAGACATACCAACCAGCCAAGCTGAATAAGTAGAAAATTGACGAATAGAAGGCACCAGACTTGCCCTAATTACCCAACAGACACAAAACGTTCGACATAAGAATGAAGGTGGCAAGAAACACAAGAAAGAGCGGTTTGAATTAGGTTTATAAAAATCAAGGCTTTTTCAAAAACAATTTAATATACAAATACACTAACAATAAAAATAACACATTATTTTTATATTGGTTCGCTATTAACTAAGCTACCTCTAATCCACCTTACCAAGGTGATTTCGCCTTCTCAATAAGGACTTAATCCACTATAACCAAAATGATTACTTACACCACAAAGACAAATATCTTTTTCTTCTCGAGTATACAGACTAAACCCTAGTCACTCAAGGTAATTACTCAAACAAATTTGAGATTTACAAACTGTGTTTACAAAGAATGCTTCTAGTATGCATATTAACACAAGTTTACGTACAGTGAAATGATCACACAAAACGAACAACAGCTCTTTGTGTGTTTCTATACAATACTCACAAGAATAATATTTTCATAGAAAATGAAGCGACGTGAATAATGTAGAGTAGCGTGTGAATTAACAGCAAAATTGCAAAAACATTCAAACTTCCAAGTCTTCCTTATATAGCCAAAGAAAAATCCTTTTGAGGGTAGAATAGTAATTTTGTGAATGAGATAACCCTTGAATAACCGTCATCAATAGGTGGGAGAAAAAATCATGCAATATTAATTTCCTTACTCCACGAAATATGCATAGTGGAAGGAATGTTTTGATCTTGTATTGTGTACTATTTATCTCACGTAAATCCTTTTGATCTTATCTTCTAATCTTCAAAGGCTTCTAAATAAAGTTGTTTGAATCATGTTTAGAAGAGTCAAGGGCATGGTTGAGATTCTTTAGAACTTAAGTCTTCAGAGTCTTGACATTGTTCCTTAGAACCTGGTCTTTAGAGTCTTAACATTGTTCCTCATAACCTGGTCTTCAGAGTATTCAACACTTTCTTCTTAAGAATCTATAAAACTTGAGCACGAAATCTTGAAGGTAGACAACCCTTCAGAGACTCTTCAATCAGAGTCACAGTAAGAAGTTTTAGCACAGGCGTTCTTTAAAATCGTTGTCTAAGAGCTTTCTAGAACTTGATAGCATCTTGTGAAACACTTGTATATCTTTATAGTCAGAGTGTGTTGATTCCAGAATTTGTTGACGTCACGCGTCAGAGCTTCAGAGTCAAAACTTGTTTAGCAAAAGCTACAAACTAGACAAAAATCATTAGTGTACAAAATTTTTCTTTAAGAATCAATGCATTGTAATCATCCAAACTAAAAGCCAGATGCAGAACCAAAACTTTTTTCTCACAAAGAAGTCTTCACTGAGTATTTTATGATGTTTGTGAGGCACCATGTGTTTACTTCTTCTATGGCCCGTTTCACTAGTCAGAGTCACAAGCCAGATTAATTTATAAGAGAATTTCCTACCCTCGGTGTTGAGCCCCAAGTCGAGGTTGTTGATATTTAGAGAGACTTTCTCACCCCTAAACTGCTATCGAAGAGGCTTAGAACTACCAAAGATACCATAGGGCATGTTGTCTACCAACCTAATCTGGTAGCTCGACAGTTTGGCTTTAGCCAATATTTACTCAAATATCTTTTCAGTCATAAAAAGGATCTCTTTCTGAGCACTATTGAAATAACTAAAGAAAACTACTTTGCACGTCTCACTCAATAGGATGATGAGCACATCGATCTTACACCTTTCCAATTTCAAGGGCCTTTCTATTGCACTCAAGCATTCGACACAGGTGGAAACACTGCCATACTAAAAACATTGTAGATGTGTTGACTCTGATGCATTACTTAAAAAAAAACTTTTTCTTCTCTGCATACCAAATTTAAAAAAGGTAAAGGTACGCATATTAAAGAAATCCAAGTTTTTCACTGTTACTTTTAAAATGTGTATAACCCGCATAACCTTAGTCAAACTATCTACGAGGCATCTCTCACTTTAAAAAAAAACTTATCAAAAAAACGATATCTAAACTAAGATTTCCTTCTTATGTAAAAGATAGATATGCTTTTGCTTTAGAATTTCATCCACCTAAATTTTCTGCCTTTGCCCACTTGTGAGTTTGCCTTGGCTTTTCAACCTTCATTCCCACGGTGGTTTACTTGTGGGTATTTTCTAGAAGTTTTGGAAAATGAAAGTAAAAAACCTTCCCAAAGAGTAGTTTTGACTAATCACATTATACACAACTATAGAGGTCACCTTCATGTCGACATCAAGCATTTTAGGATTTCTTCCCCCGAATCTGCAGGTGAGGAACAACACCTTTTGGATTAACCTTCTTAGTCCCATTATATATTTTTAATGTGACTGTGTCGAGTTCTTGTCGCTGTTGCTATAAGAAAAACCAGAAAAGGGCATTACTGTTAATGGCAAAAAGCCTGATAAACCAGCTGAAGTGACACATGTATCCTCGTTTAATCCCCTTTTTTGAATTTTTCATTGATGGCATCCTAACTCCCATTTTGTAGCAGAGTCAAAAAAAGGGAGGTAGTTCAACTATTGTTGTCCCAAGCAAGAAAGTTAAACAA
The DNA here is from genome assembly GCA_022829125.1 of Lathyrus tuberosus. NCBI lineage: Eukaryota > Viridiplantae > Streptophyta > Magnoliopsida > Fabales > Fabaceae > Lathyrus > Lathyrus tuberosus. The sequence continues at coordinate 4,865,562 of JALAZF010000109.1, read as the reverse complement.
GAGGATGAGGCTTATGTCGAAGAAGGAAATGTGAAGGTTCGTCTCTTGACCCTTTTCATTTCTCAAGTTTCCTTCTAATTGTTCTAATATTTTGTCAATATTTTAGTCTGAAGTTGAGCATCAAGGTAACTGATAAGTGCAAATTGTACCTATTTTTGTATATAAGTTTTGTTGCACTTATCGATACTTTGTGTTAAAATTGGTTGAATAAACCCCACTTTATGTGTAAATACGTTTACTTTAAGTTTTCGTGTGTATTTTGCGTTTTCTTGTATATATCGTTGAGTTTAATTGCTTTCCATTCAAATTTTTAGGTATTCAATTAAGGGGATTTCTCCATTGTTGTATAGAGCATCTAATAAGCTTTCCAGCGCTTCTGACCGTGCGTCAATCCGAGTTACGGTTCAGAAGTTGTGGTCACAATAAGGGGTTGTTTTGCTGTCATGTTCGCTTAGCGAGTGTGGCAGCGAATGTTCGCTTAGCGAATAGCTGGCGAAGGTCCAAGCGAAGGAGTCCAGAAAGAAACAGTGGAGAAAGTGACCAAAGTTCTCTTAGCGAACTTCCTAGCGAGCCTTCGCTAGGCGAGTAAAACGTTCGCTTAGCGAACTTCTGAAGAAAGCAAGAGGCGGTTTAACATTTCAGAGGCACTTAAGTGCCATTTTTTGAGGCTTGCCTAGCGATTAAAACGTTCGCTTAGCGAACGTGTCAGATTTCAACTTGTATTTAGTTCATTTTTGTCACTTTTTAGAGTATGGTTTTGGGGATTCTTGCTCCAATTCCATCAAACTTCATTTTTCAGTAGATTAGCTTAGAAAACAACTATGTGTAGCACCCTAAAATTTGCTCTCTTACTTTAGTACTAACTGGCTTGTGTTTCATTTCATTTTTGCATTATCATGTGTGTATATCATTGGTTCTTAGCATGGGGTCAAGGTGTCTGAGGCAGTTCAAGAGGAGAAGGTGTTCTTCAAAAGGGTCAAGTTCCATACCATTTATCAGGAATCAAGGGTTGGTACAAAGTTACTAAATATGGAAATGACCTATAATTTGAAAGTTTCCATTTTGGGCAAGTTTTTACACTACAGTCAACTTGACTTTTCATCATCAAGGAAGATTCAAATGAATTTTTCTCAAACATGAAAGTTGAAGATCTTTTTCTCCCCTTTCCAACAAGTACTAGATGGTCTCCATATCATTTGTGAAACTCAAGTTATGATCAAAAGAAGGCAAGGTGGTTTTTAGGGTTTCCTTATGGTTCCATTTTCACAACTTTTGCATTTTGGGACATAGTGACCTATAATTGGTTCCATTACTTCAAGGCACATTCTAACATCAAAGTACATTCCATAAGGATCATTTTTAGCCTTTGAACCAAGGGATTCCATGACAAATCCATCACTTATTTCCCATTATGCAAAATTGCAAGATCATTCAAAACTCATGAACCAAGACATCTCAAGGCCCAAATCCAATTCAGGTGTGATTAGCAATTGAAACATAAGTGATCTATCATAAAATGCATGGGTGTACATGCATGGAGGAGGGTGTATTTCACATTATGCAAATTTGTCAAATGATCCAAAACTCATTAACCAAGGAATGATTGAGACCTAATTGCTAATCAGTGTGATAACCCTAGGTATTTAAGCTAAAATCATACACTCATTGGAGGGAGGACACGTTATTTTGGTGGAGATTTCAAGTTTGAACCCTAAAAGCTTCATTCCTTCGAATCTCTCAATCCTTCAGGGTTTTTTTCACAAACTTCCTTCACCATCTTCATCCTGGGGATCCATAGAGCACGAAGCAACCATCGTTTGCAGCTAACAGCGAGGATACAGTTTGCATAATCTCAGGTTAGGGCATTTTTTCATGGTCTTAGAACTCAGTTTTTTGGTGCGTATAATGATGTGTGACATTCACTGATAATCCTGATGTAGTTTGTTTTGAGTTTGGACGTTTAGATTGATTGTATGATGAGTTTTAAAGTTTTGAACCAAACCTTCTTTCGTTCGTTTTGCTCTATGTGTTGATTGTTTGTGAAAAATAATATGATATTCTTGATGCTCATGAAATTCTGGTTTGAATGGTGTGCTTATATGTGATTTCTGGAAGAATTAATGTTGGTGGTCGTCGGAGAAGACGACCGGAACCCTAGTTCCGGCGTCTGGTAGGTTTTCCGGCCGCCCAAGGGTTTAGATGGGGAAGACATAATCCTGGTCGTTCGTTGCTTGGATCAGACGGTCCATATTGTGCCACATTGTTTTAAAATCTATTTTATTTTATGGTTTGCGTGTGTGATGTCCATGTTAATTACCATGCACCTTAAATCTGACCCACTCATCACACTTTCCTTTGAATGATCTGGTACGTTGATGAAATCTGAAGGTTATTACATTGCCAGCGCATTAAATTATGATGTGTCCCCACGTGCGTTTTATTTTAAATTCTGGGTGATTTAGTGTGTGCGTGTGTATGTTTATTATGGTGTATTGCTTAATCTGGAGCGTCTATCTTGATTACCTTGTGTTTGTGTTGACTGATTGGGGCCGTTGGATTAATCCTATGGTTGGTACTGAGTCAAATCATTTGACTGGGAGCACGTGTTCCTTTTATTTTTTTTTCTGTTGGATTTCAGTGGATTGGGCTTACTTTCCGCACCCCCCATTTAAGCCCATTATCATTTTCAACGCGTTCTAGCTGCTATTTGCACCCCATGCTTATTTTAATTATTTCCTTTTTTTCATTTAATTATTGTTTTGCATTTTAATTTTTAAAAATAGATACTTGAATTAAAAATTCCCAAAAAATTCATGAATCATATTTATAGTTTTATAAAATTTTCCCAAATTTTATTTTATTTTTGGCATGTGAATTAATTATTTTAATAATTTCTTTTTGAATTTGTTTCATTTTGCACACATTGCATTGTAGAATTTATTTCTCATCATCCATAAAACATTTTAAACTCATTCTTTTTGCATTGATTCATAAACATATTGAGTGTCATTAAAAAAAATTTCTATAATTTTTTAAAAAATTTCATATTGCATTTTAGTCCTCCTCTTTTGCATATTGAGTCATGTTTCTTGTCTGAACTTTGCATAATTGTTTGGGTGCCCTATCTTGTGAATTTTTGCATGAGTTTTTAATATGATGTTTGTATCTGGTTGAGGTGTTTTGGGTTTTAATTTGGTAATTTTAGAAGATGTTTTGCTAATTGTTTGATTGCTCTTTGTTTGAGATCTTCTTGTATGCACATCTTTGACCATGTCTGATTACTTGTTTGAAAAGGCACTTGTGCCATTGTTTTGGGATTGTTTCTTTGACTTCATGAGCCATGTTTGAATCATTATAGGTCATTTTATTACAATTATAGGTCATTGGTGTGGGGTTGTTCCTTTCTTAGTGCATATGTTCAGTGTCTGATTTACATGCCTCTGTTTGACTTATCTTCTCACTTCTTCTCATCTGTGTCTCTCCATGACTCATGTTTGGTTTGTGTTTGCCGTGCCATATCATTCATTTGCATTTCATTTTGATGTATGTTTCTGACCTTGGAGCTTTGCATTCATTCATGTCATATGCTATTCATGCTTCATCTTACATGCTTGAACATGTTTCCCTTATATGCTTCCTTCTTCTTCTATTGATGTTTGATGCTTGGATATCTGTTTGCATGCCTCATATGATACTTGTATAGCATGTTTAGGCACATGTTTAGGTCATCCATATTCTGACTTGGATATTATTTAAAGCATTCTTGCATAATCACCTTGCATATCCACTCTTCCTTCTTCTATTCCTTCTTTGATAACTCTCTTATCTGTTTTGCCACTCGTTTGCATTCTATTTGCTTAATTTTGTTTGGTAAACATTGTGGGACACCTCTAAGGTGTAAATTCTGACTTGGATGAGTTTCATTTGGTTTATAACCATTTCTCTTTGGTTTGTGACTTGCTTGGGGTTTCATTTGTCTCATTGTTACTTATGTCTGTTTTGGTACTAACCTTGTATGCAGGGGCTGAGGTAAGTTATTTGAGGGTGTGGATAGTTATCCATGTCCACTCTCACTCTTTATTTCTCTCATCTTTTCTTTTCTTTAGGCTTAGGTTGTTGTCAAACCTCCCCTTAGGGCCATCTTTGCATGATAACATTAGGACAGATTTTCTCCGTAGTGTTTTTCTTTTCTTTTGAGTCCCTCTCCTCATCTCATAACATCTCTAAGATACTTAATAAGGTCAACTTCCCTTGCACACAAGCCTTAAACATAGGAAATGAAGATTGAGGGGTCCCCCTTCTCTCTTCTAGAGTGTTGAGCATACGTCCCATTGGGGGCGACCATGCGACGCATTCTCTCCCGTGTTATAGACTTTGGTTCAAGTTGAGTTACGAACTAACTCAAGTCACTTCTGTCCTAAAAAAATACAAACAAATTTCAAATCATTTTTGTCCTTCGGGATTGTCAAACTAAAGACTATTTTCAAAAAGGGCACGTTACTTTCCGTCTGAGTCGCAAACAGGCATCGACCCTAACTGCCGGACGCGAACTTAACGTCACTCATAAAAAACACAAAAAGAACTTGGTCCGAACTATGTTGACTCTGAATTCCCCATTGTACAAAGGGGGTACGTAGGCCTAGGACGACGACGTCCTACCGAGTCTGTCTTTGTTTTCCCTTCCCCGTTTTAGTGCAGCCATAGATGATAGGATAACTCACCCTTAGAATAGACAACAAGCATGGATCCCATCGAGTACGATGGACGCGTGGGGTGCTAACACTTTCCCCTCGCGTAACCGACTCCCGAACCCAGGCTATGGTTGCAGTGACCATTCCTTTCCCTCTTCCTCAGGTTTATGTGGTGTTCCCTTTCCCTCTCTTGGGATAAATATACATTGCTGGCGACTCTGTTTTCCGCGCCACTTTCACGTTTGTACCTGGATGAAAATCCTGGGAGCGACAGCTGGTGACTCTGCTGGGGACTCTGGTTGACCTATGCTGGTCCATCCCCTTTAGCGAGTCTGTCCTAGCGCTTGTTTGTTTTTGTTCTTTGGGTGTTTTTGTTTTGTGTTGCTTTATGTGTTGTATTTTTATTTGTATTTTATTTTTACCGCATTTTCTGCATTGCATACTATTATCATCTGCTGCACTGTTCTTCTGTTTGGTGGGTTGGGAGTTCTGAGAGATAAGCCCAATACCCAGGCTTGAGTATACACGTAGGATTAGCGTGGAAAGTAGTGTGACTTGTGTGGCATTTGTCCAGACGTAGCATACATGAAAACTCCACATCCAGACGAGGTTTTCTTTGGTAATGTTCTATCCTGCGCATTGGTGCAGATGATTGAATGTAACTTGGAAAACTGTCGACTCTGGCGGCCATTCCCGAGGACTCAGTAACGGCACTCCTCCCGAGACGTGATAATGGCATACCAGAAATGGCAAACCCATTACACATGTCGATCCGAGGACCCAATGCTGGGAACTTGCTATAGGGTTTCCTTTTGGTAAAGAATCAGTGGAAGCACTCCTCGATTGGCGATAGTACTGTACCCCGAGGGATGAATATACTATTGCTTCTCGACCTCAGTGCCAAAACTGAGGACTTACCATAGGATGTTTTCTTTTGAGGGGAATCAGTTGAGGCCTCCTCGATTGGTGATGATGCCAAACCAGAAATGGTGAACGTATCATCATTTCTCGACCTGAGAGCCCGTGATATTGAGGATCCTTGGCTTTCTAGTACCCACATATGAGAGGGTAGGGTGTTTACAGGTTTGCAGGTAACCTTGACCTTCAACATACCCGGTTTTCTGGTCAGCAGATTTATCAGTGTGGTATTATGGTTATTTCGGTATTCTGGGTATTTGGGCAGATATTTGAGATGGTTCAGTTGGTTCAGTGCAGCAGTTGTCCCATCTGTGTGGCATCCTTGATCCCATGTGTGCATTTGCATCATCATTTTGCATCCCAACATGTTTATTTATTTGTAGGGTTGCATCCTAACTTTGATTCTGGTTTTTGAAATTAAACTGGAATCAAAGGGTGGATCGCCCTGCGAATTTTTAAACATGTTCATTTGCATTCGCATATCCATAATCATTTTTCATAATAGGTGTTTATCTCTGGCGTTCTTACTTGGTTCTCCTCCGCAGTACAGGATTGCAGATCAACACATTCACCGGTATTCTACCAGACAAGATCAGAAAAGACTCATGGATCAACTACAAGCTGAGATGACTGAGATACGGACCCGCATGAACCAATTCATGGATTTAATGCAAGGGGTTGCTCAGGGCCAAGAGCAGTTAAGAACTGTTGTCCAACCACTGATTGCAAGGATTGATGAAGAAGGTGTCCTTCATGGAGGAGGTCATACTGGTGTTACTGGTACTAATGTTCAGAATGGCCCTCTGGGCGGAGGTATTCCTGTCTCTGGTGTTGTGATCCCTCCGGGCGGGGCTGAAAATGTTGGGGGAGGTGGTATTGGTGTCTGTGTTGTTCATGGTCATCAGTATGATGATATTCAAGATGATGCATTCTCTGTGCCAGGTGAGGATGCTGGTTCCCAGATTGACACTGATCAGAGATTCAAGTTAATTGAGGAACAACTGAGGGGTGTTGTAAATCAAGATTCTGTGGGTATGGATTTGGAGGATTTGGGGCTGGTTCCAGGCGTCGTTATCCCGCGCAAATTTCAGACTCCTACCTTCTAAAAGTACAATGGTATGACTTGCCCAAGGACTCACGTCAGGGCATACACGAGTAAAATGGCTGCTCACGCAAAGAACGAAAAGTTGATGATGCATTGCTTTCAGGATAGCCTATCAGGGGCATCCCTGGAGTGGTATATGCAACTAGAGAGGAAAGACGTGCGTAGTTGGAGAGATCTTGCAGGGGCATTTATTAGACACTATCAATATAACACTGATATGGCTCCCAATCGTACACAGCTGCAGAATATGTCTCAAAAGAGCAATGAAAGCTTTAGAGAGTACGCCCAGAGGTGGCGTGAATTGGCTTCCCGAGTTCAACCTCCGATGTTGGAAAGAGAGCTCGTTGATATGTTCATGGATACGCTTCAGGGGCATTATTATGAGAAATTGGTTGGATGTTTGTCAGCTGGATTTTCAGGTCTTGTATTGGCAGGAGAAAAAGTTGAAAACGGCATCAAAATGGGAAAGATTCGAATTGCTGCTGAAAATGAAAAGAAACCTTATGATGGGTCCTCCAAGGGAAAGGAAGGAGAAGCCAGTGCTGTGTATATTCCTCCTGTTATTCAACGGACTGTTCAGCATCAGCGACCTTATGCTCCTCAGCAACAGAGACAAAAATTAGCACGAAGGCCTGCGAGAAGTTTCGATCCACTCCCTATCCCTCACAGTGATGTTCTTGCCCGTCTACTTGAGAGCTCTCTGGTTGAACTAAGGGATGCCAAGCCTGTTCCTGACCCTATTCCTCCTGATTATGATCTGGATGCCAGATGTGAATATCACTCAGACACACTGGGTCATTCAATTGATAACTGCAACGTGTTCAAGCACAAGGTGCAAGACCTGGTAGACTCAGAGATCATTGCATTCACTGAAGATGATATGTACATCAATTGAAGCCTCCCTTCTCAAGTGAGCACTCAGTCTGCAAGTACGTCCAGACAGAATCAAGCTTCCTCGGCGATGGCAATCTTCAGCTTCTTTACTGCATTTTCATTTGTAGTTTTTCATTTCTTGTTAAAGCATTATATGCATGTAAGACTTGTTTGTTTTTAAGGATTATATTAATGCAATGAATATGTTTTCTTGAAGTAATTCTTTTTCATTCGTATGATATTTTTGTGCATTGCAATACCAATTTTCTTGCTTAAACTCTTTGAGGGAGGATGATGAAGTAAAAATGCAAAATCTTTGGTTGTATGCTTTCGGATAAAACCCTGTTGAGGATGTACAGGCTTTGTTTCAAATCCCTAAACAATGGAGATATAAGGGAGATAGACCCTCGTTAACCCCTTTGAGCCTTGAAGTAGGAGTTTCTTTCGTACAAAAAAAACCCTCATACTTAACCCAGGGGCAGGGTAGGCGTCAGTTAGTTTGACCGAGCGTTCAAATTTTAAGGAGAGTGTGCATCTGAGGATCCATTACCTTCTACCCCACCGTCAAGAGGTCAAGAGATGTGAAACCACAATGGTCATCCATCAACAATCAAGGAGTAAGGCAGTCACAACCCTGTCTAGCAAGTAAGACAACCAGTGTCACACGCTTTGTTCAAAAAGGGGAATAAAAAAAAATGAAAGAAAGCCCGCTAAGTCGAGACTTGAAAATAAGCAACTTAGGCAAGAGTTAGGGCATCCCGCTGGACTTCAAAATTGAAAAACTCAAAAGAGTCAGTCCAGGCAAAATTAGGGATCAAAAAAGCAAAAGAAAGAAAAAGCGAAAAGCATTACAAGACAAAATCCTCGATAAGAACAAATTTGTGTGATTACAGACACAAAAGGGATGACTGTCACTCCAAAGCCTCCTTAGGTGTCAAACCATTAGTTGCGTGGGTCCCTTAAAGATCGTAAACCTTTTGAGAGAAGAGCGTTTGTGTCAGATTAACTGAACATAGGACTGGAGAATATCACGAAGAGTGGGTGGGCGCCGATAAATTTTGAGCCATAAATCCTTTTTTCTGAAACCGTGAACCAGGCCACGTTACAGCCCTTAAAAGTCCTAATTGAAACAGGGTTTATTCTAAAGGCGTACTTTAACAGGATAGCGTTCTTGACTCCTATAAGTTGTGCTAATAAGATTTGTTGGTATTGCATGTGCGCATTATTTTGCCATTCAAAAATCAAGGTCGCATCCCAGCTAGTGATTCGTTCGCAAGGCTCGGCGACACATTTTCAATAAAAACTTCAAGGTTAACGTGTTTGTTGCATTAGAATTACCATTCTCATAATAAACTTGTTCTGCTTGCCTACATGTGCCTAAGCATCAAGGAAGCTTACACAGTGAACGTCAGTCAAGAAGCTTGATCCTGCCAAGTTGGGATGGTGAAAATTCCGAAGGACAGTCATATCAAGGGGCATGCTGCCAAGAGACTCAGTGTAGAGTGGGCTCTCCCCAGTAAGTCATGGTTATGATGTAGCTAATCTGGGGAAGTTACGTCGAGAAATCTCTCTGAAATTTAGTTATTCTGGGGCATTCGTTCTAAGATCAGGGGCAAAGTCACTTCAAAGCTCATATTGAGGCAGGCCATCCCTAGAGCATGAGAAGTTGTCCTCTCCAGAAGACGGTTAATCAGAAGCACCTCTTCAAGGTTTAAAATACTAAAGCAGAGTATTTTAAGTCATTTTAAGTCTTCTCGAGGCAAATCCCTTCTAAGATCATACAGTCTGGGACAGTTACGTCGAGATCCGATAAATCTCTCCAAGAGTTTGAAGACCCTGGGGGAGTGCGAACGCCGGGTCTTCTATAAAATCCTCTTGAGATGATTTCTTCCATCAGACCTGGTGGTCAGGGGCAAGTGGAAAGTTCAAAGGGCTGTTCATGACCATAAAGGCAGGTCAGGTTGGAGGGCAACAGGATTGTACGTCCCCAGCAGTTTGCTCTCCCCAGCATTGAGATTGCTCCTTCCCCAGCAGAGCAAACTTTCCTCAGCAGAGTAGACTTTCCCCAGCAGGATACTCGGGGAATTTGTTCTCTAGAACAGGACGTTGTCTCCCCACAAAGTCAGGATGTATCATCACCCCAGCCAGTCAGGAAGCGCACTTTCGCCGACAACGTTATGTTCTAATCCTCAGCAAGGTGAGGGTAAAGTCATTCTCCCCATCAACAGGTTAAGTTCAGCAGTATCCCCAAGCAGGATAGTATTATGGGCTGTTTTCCCCAAGCAGGGTCTGGTAGCAATCTGCGCCGTTATTCGAGCAGTGGTGGTTGGCATGCCCAGCAGGTTCTAAGCCCAAATTGTGGTTGGCAATTTTCAGTAACAAACTTCCGGTCCCGTCATTGGCATTCATTCTCAACTCCCCAGCAGAGGAGAAATCTCAGGTTTTGGATGTTACCTTCAATAGAGGACATGTGTAATCCTCGATAGTGTGGATGTTCTTTTGGGATTTCATCCCCAGCAGAAATGGTTGATCCAAAGAGCCGGTCAGTGTGATCCTCCTCAGCAGAGTTCCTAGATTCAGAGGACAATTTATTTTTGTCATCCCCAGCAGGAATGGTTGATCCAAAGAGTCGGTCAGTGTGATCCTCCTCAGCAGAGTTCCTGGATTCAGAGGACAATTTATTTTTGTCATCCCCAGCTGAATTGGTCTTTTCTCTTCAGCATTTATTTTGCTGGAGGGGCCCTTTTACATATCATCATCATTGCATTGCATCCTCAAAATGCGTAGCATTTCCATTTCGTATGGAGCATTACGCCATAGAAAAATTCAAACATGCATCGAAGCATAAGCTAGATTTGGTACCTTGTACGAAATCCCAGATCAACCCTCAATCAAGACAGTGATCCCAACCTTAGAGTTGACGCTTATCTTCCCCAACTTCAAAGTTGTTGTATAACTTTTCTCAACCTCAGAGTTGATGAAATATCCTTTCGTCCCCAACTTCAAAGTTGTCGTATACCTTTTCTCAACCTCAGAGTTGATGAAATATCCTTTCGTCCCCAACTTCAAAGTTGTTGTATACCTTTTCTCAACCTCAGAGTTGATGAAATATCCTTTCGCCCCCAACTTCAAAGTTGTTGTATACCTTTTCTCAACCTCAGAGTTGATGAAATATCCTTTCTCCCCCAACTTCAAAGTTGTTGTATACCTTTTCTCAACCTCAGAGTTGATGAAATATCCTTTCGTCCCCAACTTCAAAGTTGTTGTATACCTTTTCTCAACCTCAGAGTTGATGAAATATCCTTTCGCCCCCAACTTTAAAGTTGTTGTATACCTTTTCTCAACCTCAGAGTTGATGAAATATCCTTTCGTCCCCAACTTCAAAGTTGTTGTATACCTTTTCTCAACCTCAGAGTTGATGAAATATCCTTTTGCCCCCAACTTCAAAGTTATTATATACCTTTTCTCGACCTCAGAGTTGATGAAATGTCCTTTCTTCCCCAACTTCAAAGTTGTTGTATACATCAGAGTTGATGAAATATCCTTTCTCCCCTAAGTTCAAAGTTGTTGTATACCTTTTCTCGACCTCAGAGTTGATGAAATATACTTTCTTCCCCAACTTCAAAGTTGTTGTATACCTTTTCTCGACCTCAGAGTTGATGATCTACCTTCTTATCCCCAGCGAAGTCCACTTTCTGTAGGTCTTCCTTTGCGGGTACGGTTGAGGTCGTATTCGCTATTCTTCAGCACACTCCTTTTCGTTATCCTCACCATTAGCAAATTTCTGGGTTCTTTTGGTATTCAATCCCCGTGTATCCTGGAATGTCTGAAAGCCGTCACTATCATACCTTCTGGACCAAGTTGATTGAATAGGGGCAGCTGTAGCACCCCAAACTTTGCTCTCTTACTTTAGTACTAACTGGCTTGTGTTTCATTTCATTTTTGCATTATCATGTGTGCATATCATTGGTTCTTAGCATGGGGTCAAGGTGTCTGAGGCAGTTCAAGAGGAGAAGGTGTTCTTCAAAAGGGTCAAGTTCCATACCATTTATCAGGAATCAAGGGTTGATACAAAGTTACTAAATATGGAAATGACCTATAATTTGAAAGTTTCCATTTTGGGCAAGTTTTTACACTACAGTCAACTTGAATTTTCATCATCAAGGAAGTTTCAAATGAATTTTTCTCAAACATGAAAGTTGAAGATATTTTTCTCCCCTTTCCAACAAGTACTAGATGGTCTCCATATCATTTGTGAAACTCAAGTTATGATCAAAAGAAGGCAAGGTGGTTTTTAGGGTTTCCTTATGGTTCCATTTTCACAACTTTTGCATTTTGGGACATAGTGACCTATAATTGGTTCCATTGCTTCAAGGCATATTCTAAAATCAAAGTACATTCCATAAGGATCATTTTTAGCCTTTGAACCAAGGGATTCCATGACAAATCCATCACTTATTTCCCATTATGCAAAATTGCAAGATCATTTAAAACTCATGAACCAAGACATCTCAAGGCCCAAATCCAATTCAGGTGTGATTAGCAATTGAAACATAAGTGATCTATCATAAAATGCATGGGTGTACATGCATGGAGGAGGGTGTATTTCACATTATGCAAATTTGTCAAATGATCCAAAACTCATTAACCAAGGAATGATTGAGACCTAATTGCTAATCAGTGTGATAACCCTAGGTATTTAAGCTAAAATCATACACTCATTGGAGGGAGGATACGTTATTTTGGTGGAGATTTCAAGTGTGAACCCTAAAAGCTTCATTCCTTCGAATCTCTCAATCCTTCAGGGTTTTTCACAAACTTTCTTCACCATCTTCATCCTGGGGATCCATAGAGCACGAAGCAACCATCGTTTGCAGCTAACAGTGAGGATACAATTTGCATAATCTCAGGTTATGGCATTTTTTCGTGGTCTTAGAACTCAGTTTTTTGGCGCGTATAATGATGTGTGACATTCACTGATAATCCTGATGTAGTTTGTTTTGAGTTTGAACGTTTAGATTGATTGTATGATGAGTATTAAAGTTTTGAACCAAACCTTCTTTCGTTCGTTTTGCTCTATGTGTTGATTGTTTGTGAAAAATAATATGATATTCTTGATCCTCATGAAATTCTGGTTCGAATGGTGTGCTTATATGTGATTTCTGGAAGAATTAATGTTGGTGGTCGCCGGAGAAGACGACCGGAACCCTAGTTCCAGCGTCTGGTAGGTTTTCTGGCCGGCCAAGGGTTTGGATGGGGAAGACATAATCCTGGTCGTTCGTTGCTTGGATCAGACGGTCCATATTGTGCCACATCGTTTTAAAATCTATTTTATTTTATGGTTTGCGTGTGTGACATCCATGTTAATTACCATGCACCTTAAATCTGACCCACTCATCACACTTTCCTTTGAATGATCTGGTACGTTGGTGAAATCTGAAGGTTATTACATTGTCAGTGCATTAAATTATGATGTGTCCCCACGTGCGTTTTATTTTAAATTCTGGGTGATTTAGTGTGTGCGTGTGTATGTTTATTATGGTGTATTGCTTAATCTGGAGCGTCTATCTTGATTACCTTGTGTTTGTGTTGACTGATTGGGGCCGTTGGATTAATCCTATGGTTGGTACTGAGTCAAATCATTTGACTGGGAGCACGTGTTCCTTTTTTTTTTTTTTCTGTTGGATTTCAGTGGATTGGGCTTACATTCCGCACCCCCCATTTAAGCCCATTATCATTTTCAACGCGTTCTAGCTGCTATTTGCACCCCATGCTTATTTTAATTATTTCCTTTTTTTTCATTTAATTATTGTTTTGCATTTTAATTTTTAAAAATAGATACTTGCATTAAAAAATTCCCAAAAAATTCATGAATCATATTTATAGTTTTATAAAATTTTCCCAAATTTTATTTTATTATTTTATTTTATTTTTAGCGTCTGAATTAATTATTTTAATAATTTCTTTTTGAATTTGTTTCATTTTGCACACATTGCATTGTAGAATTTATTTCTCATCATCCATAAAACATTTTGAACACATTCTTTTTGCATTGTTTCATCAACATATTGAATGTCATTAAAAAAAATTCTCTCATTTTTAAAACTTTTTAATATTGCATTTTAGTCCTCCTCTTTTGCATATTGAGTCATGTTTCTTGTCTGAACTTTGCATAATTGTTTGGGTGCCCTATCTTGTGAATTTTTGCATGAGTTTTTAATATGATGTTTTTATCTGGTTGAGGCATTTTGGGTTTTAATTTGGTAATTTTAGAAGATGTTTTTCTAATTGTTTGATTGCTCTTTGTTTGAGATCTTCTTGTATGCACATCTTTGACCATGTCTGATTACTTGTTTGAAAAGGCACTTGTGCCATTGTTTTGGGACTGTTTCTTTGACTTCATGAGCAATGTTCGAATCATTATAGGTCATTTGATTACAATTATAGGTCATTGGTGTGGGGTTGTTGCTTGCTTAGTGCATATGTTCAGTGTCTAATTTACACGCCTCTGTTTGACTTATCTTCTCACATCTTCTCATCTGTGTCTCTCCATGACTCATGTTTGGTTCGTGTTTGCCGTGCCATATCATTCATTTGCATTTCATTTTGATGTATGTTTCTGACCTTGGAGCTTTGCATTCATTCATATCATATGCTATTCATGCTTCATCTTACATGCTTGAACATGTTTCCCTTATATGTTTCCTTCTTCTTCTATTGATGTTTGATGCTTGGATATATGTTTGCATGCCTCATATGATACTTGTATAGTATGTTTAGGCACATTTTTAGGTCATCCACATTTTGACTTGGATATTATTTGAAGCATTCTTGCATAATCACCTTGCATATCCACTCTTCCTTCTTCTATTCCTTCTTTGATAACTCTCTTGTCTGTTTTGCCACTCGTTTGCATTCTATTTGCTTGATTTTGTTTGGTAAACATTGTGGGACACCTCTAAGGTGTACATTCTGACTTGGATGAGTTTCATTTGGTTTATAACCATTTCTCTTTGGTTTGTGACTTGCTTGGGGTTTCATTTCTCTCATTGTTACTTATGTCTGTTTTGGTACTAACCTTGTATGCAGGGGCTGAGGTAAGTTATTTGAGGGTGTGGATAGTTATCCATGTCCACTCTCACTCTTTCTTTCTCTCATCTTTTCTTTTCTTTAGGCTTAGGTTGTTGTCAAACCTCCCCTTAGGGCCATCTTTGCATGATAACATTAGGACAGATTTTCCCCGTAGTGTTTTTCTTTTCTTTTGAGTCCCTCTCCTCATCTCATAACATCTCTAAGATACTTAATAAGGTCAACTTGCCTTGTACACAAGCCTTAAACATAGGAAATGAAGATTGAGGGGTCCCCCTTATCTCTTCTAGAGTGTTGAGCATACGTCCTATTAGGGGCGACCATGCGACGCATTCGCTCCCGTGTTATAGACTTTGGTTCAAGTCGAGTTACGAACTAACTCAAGTCACTTCTTTCCTAAAAAAATACAAACAAATTTCAAATCATTTTTGTTCTTCGGGATTGTCAAACTAAAGGCTATTTTCAAAAAGGGCACGTTACTTTCTGTCTGAGTCGCAAACAGGCATCGACCCTAACTGCCGGACGCGAACTTAACGTCGCTCATAAAAAACACAAAAAGAACTTGGTCCGAACTACGTTGACTCTAAATTCCCCATTGCACAAAGGGGGTACGTAGGCCTAGGACGACGACGTCCTACCAAGTCTGTCTTTGTTTTCCCTTCCCCGTTTTAGTGCAGCCATAGATGATAGGATAACTCACCCTTAGAATAGACAACAAGCATGGTTCCCATCGAGTACGATGGACGCGTGGGGTGCTAACACCTTCCCCCCGCGTAACCGACTCCCGAACCCAGGCTATGGTTGCGATGACCATTCCTTTCCCTCTTCCTCAGGTTTATGCGGTGTTCCCTTTCCCTCTCTTGGGATAAATATACATTGCTGGCGATTCTGTTTTCTGCGCCACTTTCGCGTTTGTACCTGGATGAAAATCCTGGGAGCGACATTATGGAGCTTGCATACAGATGAACCGGGGTGGATTGATCGTCGACCGGCTCTGACAAACCGCGAGATGTTTGGTTCATTTCTCATTTTCTTTGTGTTTTCTTCATTTGTTGGGTTGTGTATATGTATTTGTTCTGATCTCATGTATATTTGTCGCCCATGGCGTTGTATAAAACTTGCTTTATAAATCTCTATTGGTGATTGTCTCTGATTTTTACTTTATGTGCGGGGTTTGAGTTGCGTTAGAGATAATCCTCGCAAACTTCGATTAGGGATGATTATCTGTTAGTTTATGGATTCTAGAGATAGATTTAAGAGCTAACAATCTTCAATAGGCGTCGAAGCTTAATGCATCTGTGCCTTGAGCTAGCATGCGAAAGTATCAGCGATGGTAACACGGTTGTTTTCTCAAATTTGCGTTAGACATAACATTTGTTGTGAGCGATGTTGAGTGATATTGAGGAGTATTGTAGGTGGAGTATAACTGGTCGGTAAGTTTAAGTTTGTGAGGAGTTGATTATGTGCACGCCTGATAAGTTTCTTGTCTCTGAAGAATGAATTTCTTGTTATGTTTTAAGTTTACTTTTCTGTTTTCTTGTTTTAAACCATTTTAATCCAAACTCATTAACACGAGAGATTGTCGAACGAAATTCTTTCCCTCGAACCGATCTCTGTGGACACGACATAAATTCCAGAGGGAATTCTTCCAAAAATAAATATTTTTGCTTGCTTGCCGCTATTCCGCAACCAACAAAATGGCGCCGTTGTGGGGGATTAGTTTTGATATTGAATCCCATTGCGATAGTTTCTTTGTTTTTGAGTTTTGTATATATCGTATATATTGTCTGTTTCCATTATGTTTGTTCAAGTGTTGTATACATTTTGTTCCCGTAACGTTTGTTTAAATGTTTGGTTAGGGCACTTGCTTTTGGTTTGCGCGGTGAGGCATCACCATGGCATAAAGGAAGGAAGTTACTAGCTAAGCATTATAAAGGCGTCGAGCTTACGACGTAAAACAAGCATTATGTATTCTTTTCTTTTGTTGTTGTTTAGCTTAGGTAGTGTGGTGAACATTCATTAAACAAGTTGTACTCGGATTTTTCGTAAAATTCTCAAATCTTCACTTTACAACTTGTTTAATGAATTTTCTACCGATTTTTCAGTTTGTTAATATTAATAGTTTTCGTGTTTGTCAATGAGCTTGTTTTGAGTAGCTTGAGGAAATTTGGTGATGTTCCAAGTTTGATCGTTTCAACTCGCGGATGTATGGTAATGATATTGTTAAGTTTTGTACACGTCCGAGGTATGTGTTTATCGCTTTCTAGACTTTAGCATATTCATGACACTTAGGCTTTTTACAAACTTCCATGCCACTCATTATTTTGTATACTTGTTCGTATGTGAATCACTTTAGTTCCCAACCTTTTTGTGAGGTAGCTTTCCATTGTTCATATATGCGCGGAGTACCAACATTCTTGTTTTAACTGGATTTTATTATGCTTAATCTTTCGTTTGTGTTGATTATATGAAAGCATGAAAAGGATCAAGGCATTTTGTTTCATTTTGAGCACAACTACCTAGCCAAATAGTCAATTCACCTTGTGAGTGTGTGATCATTTGTAACCCCTTTGAGCTTTTTGATCCATGTTTTATTTGAACTTAATGCTTGTCTATGAGTGTTTAGTTCACTTATTTTTGAATGGATTTTGTTTTTTCTTGAACTCTCAACTTTGTGTTGTTGTATGAATTTTTGCCTTGCCTTCGAAAGTAGAGAGTATTCACATGATGATGTGGTTGAATTCAAGTTGGGGAGAGAATGATTGTTTACTCATTGGTTGGATTCTATGAGGAAATAAAAAGAAAAGAAAAAAGAGAACAATATGACAAAGAAAAAAAAGGAAAAAAAAAGAAAGAAAAAGAAAATCCTTGAGAAAGGAAACAAAAAGAGTTCAAATAATTGTGATAAATAAGTATTGTGTTTTGTGTAACACTTTGGATGAAAGAAGAAGTTTGATTGAAATTTTGTGTTTAAACTTTTGTGAGTTGATCACTCCCTTAGGTTTAGGCAAGTTTTTGTTTCAATTACCTTTAGAAATTGCCCCTTGTTTGTTTACCCGACCACGCTACAACCTTGAAAGCCCTTGTGATTCGTGCCTTTGTATGTTCAATATGATTTTTGGATGGTTGCATAATTTAGTCTATTGTTTGCATGATTGTTGTGTGAGTGAAAAGAACCTCATTTTGTGTTTTTCATCTACCGATGATTGTTTTTGCTAGGTGTGATTCACGCTTGAACTTGTGTTGTTTTAGGATATTTGGCATGACTTTTGTATTTCACATTTGTTTCGTGACTATGTTATCGTTGTAGTTTAGTGGTAAGTATTTACTTTGTGTGTACAGTTTTCATTTGAACCATTCATTTGTCCGTTTTTCAAAACCTGTTGATTCGTGATTCTTTGGTTTTCACTCGGTTTCTTTGAGTTGTTTGATTTTTGTTTGAGGACAAACAATTATGTAAGTTGGGGAGAGTTGGATAAGTGCAAATTGTACCTATTTTTGTATATAAGTTTTGTTGCACTTATCGATACTTTGTGTTAAAATTGGTTGAATAAACCCCACTTTATGTGTAAATACGTTTACTTTACGTTTTCGTGTGTATTTTGTGTTTTCTTGTATATATCGTTGAGTTTAATTGCTTTCCATTTAATTTTGTAGGTATTCAATTAAGGGGATTTCTCCATTGTTGTATAGAGCATCTAATAAGCTTTCCAGCGCTTCCGACCGTGAATCAATCCGAGTTACGGTTCAGAAGTTGTGGTCACAATAAGGGGTTGTTTTGCTATCATGTTCGCTTAGCGAGTGTGACAGCAAATGTTCGCTTAGCGAATGGCTGGCGAAGGTCCCAGCGAAGGAGTCCAGAAAGAAACAGAGGAGAAAGTGATGAAATTTCTCTTAGCGAACGTCCTAGCGAGTCTTCGCTAGGAGAATAAAACGTTCGCTTAGCGAACTTCTGAAGAAAGCAAGAGGCAGTTTAACATTTCAGAGGCATTTAAGTGCCATTTTTTGAGGCTCGCCTAGCGAGTAAAACGTTCGCTTAGTGAATGTGTCACATTTCAACTTGTATTTAGTTCATTTTTGTCACTTTTTAGAGTATGGTTTTGGGGATTCTTGCTCCAATTTCATCAAACTTCATTTTTCAGTAGATTAGCTTAGAAAACAACTATGGAGTTTGCATACGGATGAACCGGGGTGGATTGATCGTCGACCGGCTCTGACAAACTACGAGATGTTTGGTTCATTTCTCTTTTTCTTTTTGTTTTCTTCATTTTTTGGGTTGGGTATATGTATTTGTTCTGATCTCATATATATTTGTCGCCCATGGGCGTTGTATAAAACTTGCTTTACAAATCTCTATTGGTGATTGTCTCTGATTTTTGCTTTATGCGCGGGGTTTGAGTTGCGTTAGAGATAATTCTCGCAAAATTTGATTAGGGATGATTATCTGTTTGTTTCTGGATTCTAGAGATAGATTTAAGAGCTAACAATCTTCAATAGGCGTCGAAGCTTAATGCATTCGTGCCTTGAGCTAGCGTACGAAAGTATCGACAATGGTAACACGGTTGTTTTCTCAACTTTGTGTTAGACATAACCTTTGTTGTGAGCGATGTTGGGTGATATTGAGGAGTATTATAGGTGGAGTATAACTGGTCGGTAAGTTTAAGTTTGTAAGGAGTTGATTATGTGCACGCCTGATAAGTTTCTTGTCTCTGAAGAATGATTTCTTGTTATGTTTTAATGTTTACTTTCCTGTTTTCTTGTTTTAAAGCATTTTAATCCAAACTCATTAACGCGAGAGATTGTCGAACGACATTCTTTCCCTCAAACTGATCTCTGTGTACACGACATAAATCCCGGAGGGAATTCTTCCAAAAATAAATATTTTTGCTTGCTTGCCGCTATTCCGCAACCAACAGTAACCTTCACAAACAGTTCGAAGGTGTAGACTTCAAGAACTTTGAGGGGAAGAAAGATTATGTCGAAGCTTCAGACCGTTAACCAAAAAAAAAAAGAAATAAAATATCAAAAACCTTTAGGTTGGCCTGGAAAAGAAAACTACAGCCCCTTCCCCTACCCAAGTTGTCAAGAAAGAAAAACCAAAGGAAGTCTCTTCATTGGCCCACAAGATGGCCAAAAAGAAAAAGCAGATTGTCCCATCCAGTAAACCAGAGAGCACTAACTCTAGCCCTGTGTCATACCCCAAATTTTGTCCACCAAGATTTCCCATCATTGTGCAAATCATCACCACAATATGGATGTACCTTCATGCCTCATCAATCTCCTCAAAGATGGTTGAGCATTCACTACAATCAAGAATTAGGGTTTCAAGCCCTCTCAGAGCACTTAGACAAAAGATCAATCAAGAAATGACATGATCTTCAACTTGTCTAAATCTCTTAAATATCCATAAAGGACCAAGAGATCTCCCACATTAAGGATCAGGCACAAGAGTGCAACATTCCAAGTGGATCAAGCCTCAAGATTGACAGTGTCATCAAATTAGGGTTTTGGTCGACCAAGGCTTCCAGATGAAAATTTTTCATCTAGGAATGAGCCAATGCTCCAAAGCACAACCCAAGATACTCCAAGGGACCTCATGAACCCAATCATCAAGTCAATTTAGCCTCAGGGGATGCATTCATAAAAAATCAGGAATTAGGGTTTCTTGACATAATTCACCCCTAATTTGACTTTTGAGGCAAAGCATTGGCCAAGACCTCAAGACATGATTTGAGGGTATCAAATACATCACATTTATCCATTTACAACAATGTATCAACACAAGAAGCTTGATTCACAAGTTTCAATTTCATCTGGACCACAATTAGGGTTTTGAAGAAAAAGTCAACTGTACCTTTGACTTTTGACCAAGACATGCTCCTAAACCTTGGGACATGATTCAATACACCCTATAACACCTATGAAACTCATTCATTAGGTTTGAATTAGGTTAAGGACTTGATTTCACAAAGGATCGCACAGTTTGGACTTCATCTGATAAAAAGTCAACTGTGCACAAAATCAAGTTTGACTTTTTGGGATTTCTCACAAATATGGTTCCCCTAAGTCAAAAACAATGTTAATGTATGGTATTGATCATCATTCATCAAGAAAAATCAAGAAAAGTGACGTTTCTTGCAAAAGGGGCAACCATGAGAAACCAAAATTTTTCTAAGTTATGGAACAAAACTGATTTTGTACCAACTTTGCAAGGTCATAACTCCTAAACCACAAGGCCTTTTTCTCCCATTCGAAGCTCAAATGAAAGTCCATCTGACATACTTCAAATATGTCAACTACAAGAGATTCCAAATCCTCATGGATTTTGAGTTATGGATTGAACAAAATCACAAAAACATGAAAATGAGCACTTTTCCAACACACGGTGAAATTTTCAATAAGTCAGAATCTGCCTTACTTTTTCCAAAATGTAGGGACATTTTTCACCTTGATCCAAGTTAAACCATGTCCATTGGTGAACATCAAAGTTGAAGTATGCCATGAGGGCTTTCCAACAAGTACCAGATCATCTCCAAATTTAATTTGAGTAGGGAGATACAACCCTTGGAACATGGCATCATGGACTGATTTTGTTCAAGGCAGATTATAGGACATTTGCACGATTTGGAAAAATCAGATAATTCCAAGCCTTGTCATCCATTTAGACACCTCAAGGGATAAAATCAAAGAGGAATGATCTGATCCACAAGCCTCTCAAGTCCAAGGAACTACATGTAGCCATAAGTGCCCTAAAAAGGCTAAAAAGCTCAAAGACTCCAATTTTGTTTCCAAGCATTCAATGGATGCATCAAGGTGGCATGGACTGAGACATTGCTAACTGAATGAGTCAAGATTCAGCTCTAAACCAAAGGATCATAGGCATGTGCCCTAACCTCAAGTCAATAGCTATAGGAGACTAAAGGTGCCTTTATGCTACAATTGCCCAAGGGACTGTCCAAGTTGCCATTCACTATTACTTGCAAAACAAACTTGCTCTACTATAAATGGAGCTCATTTGTGGTCAGTTTAAGTACACCAAAGCACTACAACACTTGTTTTCCTCAAAATCTCTCTCATTAGGCCAAAATGCCTTCTTTTGCAAGTCAACTCTGAGTTTTTAGTTAGAGAGAAATTCCACCACAGCTCATGATCCAAACACATCCAATGTATCATATATAAGTTGTTCAAACACTCACCCTTGATCTGAAACACCAAAATCAGAAAGTCAACCTCCAACACCTCAAATTTTGACTTTTCAGCATTTTTCAAGCCACGTCTTGATTCAGTCACTTCCAAAACTAAACAAGGCCCTAAACACACTCCAAATATCATCCTCAAACTGTCCTAATTAGTTTCCCTCATCTGGAACACCATTTGAAGGGGTTACCATTT
Organism: Lathyrus tuberosus; assembly: GCA_022829125.1. NCBI lineage: Eukaryota > Viridiplantae > Streptophyta > Magnoliopsida > Fabales > Fabaceae > Lathyrus > Lathyrus tuberosus. Next base: position 4,843,494 of record JALAZF010000109.1, on the reverse strand, counting down.
TGGTCTCTTTTGCCACTTTTGCAAGAAAGAGCCAATACTTGTTCTTGAGGATTCCAGCTGGTTTTGATCATCCTAAAAGCTTCTAAGGGATCAATCAAAAGTGTTCAAAGCATTAAATTACTTCTGGAACAAGGAACTTGACAAATAGCACAAGAAGCTTCAAGAGGTAAGTGCATCACAACTTGAACTCTCTAAATCATGCATTTCTTTGAGGTCCATTGATCATGGGCATCTCATACATATCATATATGTTGTGTTTGAACCAATTTACCATGCTATTGTTGCTTGTATGATGAGGTAGCATAGAACATGCAAATCTAGGCCTATTTTGAAATCACTATCGGATTTTAAAATAGAAACATTTTCTGAAAATTCCAAGGGCACCATTGGATTCCTCATGAAATTCTAGGCAGGATGCACCTAAATTTTGTCAAAATCCATGGAGAAATGAGGAAGTTAGAGCCTTCATCCAAATCCACAAAAACTTATTTTTTGCCTTGGCCAGACCTAAAACCCACGTCACCCATATATATTCATGGGGTGGTTTTGATACACGGATGTATCACCACCCCAGTGGTAGCGCGCATGTGTGTTTGGATGGAAGGTCGTGGGTTCAACACCCACCCAGACCATTTTGCCATTTTCTCTATTTTTGCTATTTTTTCACATTTTCATGGTTTTTGTTAATTAATTCCAAAATTAAATTTTCTCTCAATTTTAATATTTTTTATTGGTTCTTTTTTTGAAAATTCCCAAAAATGTTAAAATATTTTATTCTACAAAAATTTCACAAAAATATTATTTGTTAGTTCTTTAATTTTAAGGGTTGGCATTAATTTTGTAAAACAAATAATAGCAGCAATATGTTAGATAGTTTTGTTTATCTTGCTAAAGAAGAACAGGTTGAGCAAGAAGTCCTAGTGTGCATTGGAACATGTTGAGCTGAAGTAGTGTTGACATCTGGAACAACATGTCGTATCAAGATGTCCCATGCAGGTTCATTCGACATCGCGCCAGAACTGAAGAGAATGTAGAATTCTGTTATATCCTAACAGATGCAGAAGTTTCAGGAAATAATATGCAAATTCCATGTGGCGCTGAATTAAAAGGTTTGAAGATTCAAGTCTGAAATTGAGAAGAATATGGGAAAATATGCACTTTCTAAATATGGAGATATTTTAGGAAGTTAAAGATTGAAGTCCTATTATGTAGCAGAAGTCTCTGCTGATTTGTAGCAGCTCATTTGCTATGTTTTTGTAGGCCCAAATCCAGTTGGGAATAGGTTATATATATAGATGTTTTGTAACCTAGTTTAGAAACGAACCAAAGATGTAAAAGTTCTAGTATTAGGGTTGGTTCCTGTACCACTCGACATGTGAGTTGGACAGTTTGTAAGTGTGATCCTCGAAGCTGTTAAGTAAGAGGATTATTGTTCTTGGAGGAAGCTTTTAAGTAACTCTAAGTTGTGTCTTGGAAGGGTGATTTCCTTGCTGAATTATTGTATAGGTAAAGAGCCGTTGATGCAGTGGCGGATTGTCAACTGCTAGACATCATTACGATGATTAGGAGTGAGAAGGGTTTCTCATGTCTAGAGAGGATCTAGGTAGAAGGGTCATTGGGTAGTGATTGAGTGATAAGCTGTAAACGGAGAGTTTAGCTTTGAATTGATACTACTGATAGTGGACTTCATCCCTGGCTTGGTAGCCCCCAGAGTAGGTGTGTTTGACCGAACTGGGTTAACAATTTTGTGTGTCTTGCTCTTATTTTTTCAGTACCATGTTTTTTTTTTTGCAATATACCTTGCCCTTTGTGATCATGTCAGACCAGATGTCGAACGACATGTTCTAGGACATCTGAATTCTGTACATGTACCAGAATTTCAATTGGTATCAGAGCAGGTCATTCTGTTATATATCTGGATGAGATCCGAGGGAAGATACTTTCTAGTTCGTGGTCAAGGTAGAAGCTTTCTACTGAAAAGTTGTTTGAACTTAGAGTAGTTTATATAGGTGTGAGAATGGTCCCTAGAAGTGGAGGATGGACTGTTCGTGACAGGCAGTGGCGTGTGCTGAAGGCTTGGGGAAGTGGTTGAAAAATTGTTGTGTCGTGGTTATGTTAGGTTTAATTTATTTTCAAACCCGTGGTATTATGGTGTCACCTGAATTATGATGCTAGGGCTAATATGTGACACCTGAAGGCTTTGAGGAGTTTGCATTTTGATCCGCTGCGAATCTATCTGAAAACTCCTGAGGTTGTAACTGAGAAGGTTGTTCTTCTCTGAATGTATATCCTATGGTGATGGGATTTATGCAAGACTGCTTCAACTTACTCTGTCAACGATACTTGAAGTTTATTGTTCAAGTCCACTCATAAAGGCATTGATAAGTGATGTTGTAAGGAAAAGATCTGAGAAGTAATTTACTTTTACTTCTTTTCTTAAAAGGCTGATACCCAGTCTTTGATCTCTTGATGTGTTCCTTGGAATGATGTCCTATCTTGTATTAGAACATCATAATTGTGCTGTTTTCTTTATTGTCTGAAGGAATGGCATAGCAGATGCTCTGGGTGCTAAACTAATGTGGTTTGATCACATGAGTTTGGAGCCTACTCCTGATCTGGAAGAGGAGGCATCTGGGTGGTATGGTCCTGGAACTTATCTTAGATGTTTGAGTTGATCAAGGTGTGATCAACGTGTTATTTACTCCTGAGGTCAGTTTATTTCTGGTCCTTGCTGTAGGAGTGGAGAACCTGAGATTCAAGAAGTATTATCTCTAGCAGACTTCTTGGACATGAAGGTCAAAGATCAAAAGGTCATGATTTTTCTCTGTTATTTGGAAGCATGTTCTGAATGATCTAGTGATGCTAGATAAGTATTAACTGTGTGTGCTTAGGATTGATATGATCTAATCACAGTCTGTAGTGTTATTAAAGGGGAGAATGTTTGGTTCTCTGAAGTGCTCTTGGCAGTTTCTGAGGGAGAGTACCTGATGTTTTGGAAGACCTTGAAGACATGTCTCAAGCTGTCTAAATGATGAGAGTTGGATAAGAGAATACTACTCTCATGCTTCTGTGATGTGATGAGTTATGATCCCAAGGCTTAAAAAGGAAAGTTTGGAGATTCTGAAATGGGGTGTTTTTCTTAGTGCAGCTGGATTCTTTTCATGATGTCAAGACTGATGTCTTAACATCTGTTGACAGAACATTCTTTTTAGAATGTTAGGGTGTGTATCTCCAGAGATCACAAGTCTCTACTTGACTTATGGACTGATGTAAGAGTCAAGCAGTAGGTGAATGAGTTCAGCAGGTGTGTTGAATAGAGAGTGCGCTCTTGAAGACATGAAGATGAGTCTCATGTTTTCCATTCAGTTAAGGCATTCTTCTTGCAAAGGAGTACTGGTAGTCTTAAATAGAGAAAAGTTGATCAGATTGAGATCATGTGAGTATTGGTACAAGTGATGATTGTGTTCAACTTGTGAGTTGAACAAAGAGTGAGCTCTTGAAAACATGAAGATGTGTTTTATGTTTTCCATTCTTCAAGGTACTAAGAAGCACATGATAGGGGGATAGTGTTACAATTCTATGCAGCTGGACGTGTAATTGTTAATTCTGCTGCTTTTAAGGATTAAGTGTGTTGTGTTGTGCAGTTGTGATCCTTATTGCTTTTAGTATAAATGGAACAGAATTTAAACAGATTTTTATTGCACTGGTGAAAGCATACAAGATTAGAAAAGGCAACAAACAAAGAGTCTAAAGATTATCCCAACCCTCCGAATCAAGAAAATTTTTCCAATCTTCGTCCCATTCGTCATCAGAAGCTTGAAGTTGCACTTGTTTTTCTTGATGGTCTTCATCCTTGTTTCTGTTGTCTTGCGTGTTCTTGTTGTTCCTGAAGATGCTCCAGCTGTGGACAGTGTTGTGTCCCTCAACTTCTGAGGATCTGGCTTCTTGTCCTACTGCATGTGTCCCTTCCCTGCATTCTTGTTAGACTGACTCATGTTTCTTTCCTTGGTGTACTGGTAGGAGCAAGGAGGCTTGATATTTATAATGGATAACGTGACCTTGGTTGTATCGCCTGACCAGTCAAAGTTGTCTTTGGCGTGGGAATTTGTCTTGTTGGGAACCTATTTTTCTTGGCACATTGGATACCAGAACTTTGTGTTTGGTGCCTTGGTAGAGGTTGAGCCTAGGTTTTGTCTGGTTGTCTGATTAGTTTGCTGTTGGGTTTAATTGCTGGTGCTGGTTGTGATCAAGTGGTGTGCTGGTGTCCTACATTTTGTTACAACATTGTTGATTGGCGTGTACCATACTTATGGAGTTGGAAGAAGCAACATTATAGTCTGAAGTGGCAGTTCTGACATAATGTGGATTAGAATGGGCAGATTCTGATCTTGATGTTAAGTAGTTTGTTCTGGTAATACATGACTACTTTCATGATGAAGACTTCATTAGATGCTCATGAATGTAAGGACAGAAGGTTGATTTCTTCTAATACAATTAAAAGGTTGTGGCAGCCCTTATCTTGTGTTACAAGTAATCTAAAGACATTTGTTATGGAATATGTGAGAAATTCCAAATCAAGAAGGTTTTTATATTGGACTTGGCATATACATGGTGAGATTATGCTCAACAAATACAAGAAGTGGCAGTTCTTAATGTTGAGAATGTGGCAATATCATCTGGTGTCAAGTGTTCATCTGCATAAGGAGCATTAGTTGTTCATGTCAGGGGGAGTTAAGGCTGGTGTCTATGGTCTATTACTGCAAGGGTGCAGATTTCTTGTAGCATGTACGCTGGTTAAGTCTGTGCAGTGTGATGTCAAACTTCATGTTGGGACATATCATAGCTGTGTAGGAGAAGTCTAAAAGGCAGAATTGGTGGTTCTGGGTGACTTTATTTTTGCTCTGCTGCCTTGAAGGAATCTAGAAAGGATTGAGAGAAGTCGTCTCAGTATCCATTAGATAAGAAGATGGGTTTGTATAAGGTTCTGTGGAGTCTTGGGCTGATAAGTTTATGAGCAAGCAGACAAACTGTTTTGGTAAGATGTCAGAACATGGTACAGGACATGTTTCTCTTGAGACAAACAAGGAATCATTCTGGTCGGTAGTGGAAGGATAAGGTGAAACACGTGTCTCCGCCTATGCATGGAACATTATTGGCTTAATTTATGGTAAGATTCAGTTGAGAAACATTTAAGGCAGTCAAGGCAGTTTTTGGAAGGTATGCATTGAATGTTGAATGGAGTTTTGATACCTAAAATAGCGTTTCTTTGACCAAGAACCTTGACATATTCAAGGCTCGTTAATTCCTAAGTTACTGGTCAGCTATTTATAGGGGCTACTCTCTTCTCCTCCAGCCAAGTGAGTGTCTTGTTTCACTAGTCTTATGGCGTTTGTTCGTATTTGGGTAAGTGTCACTTGGGTCTGGTTCTGTGAGGGCCTTCTTTGCCAAGTTTTGGCTAAAAAGGGGGAGAAAGGGCGTGTGAAGGTTATGCAGATGCCTTGTTCTGAGTCTGCAGTTCCAATTGTTTGCAAAGAGAGTGTTAAAATTCTTGAGTTGGTGTGGAGTTCCAATTGTGACTTGTGTCCTGAGTTATGAACACAGTTGTGACTTGTGTTCTGAGTTACCTGGGTTAATAGATTGATACTTCCTAAGTTTCATCTTATGCCACAGGTTGACTGGGGGCGTCTGATCAAGTAAGGTGTGCAGAAATATCGTATGCCACCTTTGGTCCTTTGTGTTAAGACATACGCTTCTTTTCTAGAGGAGTCTTCTACAATGAATCCGGGTCTGAGTTGAAAGGAAAAAGAAATGTGTTATATTAAGGGGGAGTGTTAGAAATCTTCTTCCTCATGTACACCAGATATCTTCTTCCTCATGTGCATAACTTCGGGACTTTCTACTTCTTACCTCCTGATGTGCTGCCTGAAGTGATTGTGGTGGGATGCTCGAAGGTGATGTTATGGAGTTCATAGAAATGCGCTGCCAAAAGAGTTGTCAGACATGATGTCCTAACATCATTCAAATATTCCCTAGAAGATGTTTCTCCAGGATTGCTGTTCACAGTAGCTAATGATGGTTACTGGTAGGTTCAGTAGTTGCTGATGGCTACTGACAGTAGTATAGAATTGTGATTGCTGCTGAAATCTGAGTTGTAATGCTTATGTATTTGTTTTAGCCAAAATTTGCCAAAGGGGGAGAATGTTAGTTCTTTAATTTTAAGGGTTGGCATTAATTTTGTAAAACAAATAATAGCAGCAATATGTTAGATAGTTTTGTTTATCTTGCTAAAGAAGAACAGGTTGAGCAAGAAGTCCTAGTGTGCATTGGAACATGTTGAGCTGAAGTAGTGTTGACATCTGGAACAACATGTCGTATCAAGATGTCCCATGCAGGTTCATTCGACATCGCGCCAGAACTGAAGAGAATGTAGAATTCTGTTATATCCTAACAGATGCAGAAGTTTCAGGAAATAATATGCAAATTCCATGTGGCACTGAATTAAAAGGTTTGAAGATTCAAGTCTGAAATTGAGAAGAATATGGGAAAATATGCACTTTCTAAATATGGAGATATTTTAGGAAGTTAAAGATTGAAGTCCTATTATATAGCAGAAGTCTCTGCTGATTTGTAGCAGAGAGCCGTTGATGCAGTGGCGGATTGTCAACTGCTAGACATCATTACGATGATTGGGAGTGAGAAGGGTTTCTCATGTCTAGAGAGGATCTAGGTAGAAGGGTCATTGGGTAGTGATTGAGTGATAAGCTGTAAACGGAGAGTTTAGCTTTGAATTGATACTACTGATAGTGGACTTCATCCCTGGCTTGGTAGCCCCCAGAGTAGGTGTGTTTGACCGAACTGGGTTAACAATTTTGTGTGTCTTGCTCTTATCTTTTCAGTACCATGTTTTTTTTTGCAATATACCTTGCCCTTTGTGATCATGTCAGACCAGATGTCGAACGACATGTTCTAGGACATCTGAATTCTGCACATGTACCAGAATTTCATTATTTATTTCATATATTTGGTATTTTTGTAAAGAATTATGTTTTATTTATTTTTAAACATTTAAAAATATTTCTTTCTCTTGATTTTTGCAAATTCAAATGATTTTCAAATCATTATATGAATGAAACATGATTTTTCAAACATTAATCCAAGATCACAACTTGTTTTTTCACACATGTTTGATAATTTTGATCATTCTAATTGAATTTTATTCAATTAAAATACATTTTTAAATCAAATTAGGGTTTTTGTTGATTTTCACCCTCACAAATCTTTTTTAAAACACTTTTGGGCCTCTAATAGAGTGTAAGTCCCAACCCCTTTTGTAAAGGAAACACTTTTGGGCCTCGGTCATTATATAAGTCCCGATACGATTTTAAAAATCTCGACGCGATCGTCGCTTTTTAAACAAAAACCATTTGGGTCTCTCCCTGAGTTATAAGTCCCATTCTTTTTCACAAAACACATTTTGGGCCTCTAATAGAGTGTAAGACCCAAACCCTTTTGTACATAAATAATTTTGGGCCTCAGTCATTGTATAAGTCCCAGTACAGTTTTCAAAATGACAGTACGATCACTGTCTTTCCATGGGCCTCTCCTTGAGTTGTAAGCCCCCATCCCTTGTACAAAAATAAACTTTTGGGCCTCTTGATAGAGTGTAAGTCACATCCCTTTGTAAATAAAACCTTTTTGGGCCTTAGTCGTTGTATAAGTCCCGATATAATTTTCAGATTAACGGTATGATTACTGTTTTTCATCTCGGCCTCTCCTTAAGTGTAAGCCTCAATCTTTTCAAAACAACTTCCTTTTGATTTAGGTTCAAATTCATAGTTGTTATCAAAACTTTCTTTAATTTCTTGAACAACTAACCATACAACTGTTACAATGAAAGCTTGTTCACCTGTAAGTTTTAAACAACTTTGTTTAACATACTTGCACACACACACACACACACACACACACACACACACACACACACACACACACACACACATATATATATATATATATATTTGTTTGTGCTGGAAGCTTACTCACCTGTAAGTCCTCCTACCCTCCTTTTATATACAATATATATTTCATCTGTATATATATGTCTGTATCTTATCTGCGTAGAGTTTTCCCCGACAATTAGGTCTAGGATTATATAAAGCCAGTGGTCACTCTTTCAACACAGTCAAAACTAGTTCCCCATAGGAATTTCCAGATACAGTCTTGCCTTCTCTTAGGCTTATACAATATAGAACAAAGAGAAAGGCATTATTCCCGGTGAAACTTTTCTCAGACTGTCACTATTAGAAAATTGTCAAAGAAATTCATTTCCCCAGAGAGGATTAATTCTCAGTGAAACCTCTCTTGAATTTCTTCAAACCTTAGAACTGTTCACTAAAGAAAAGATTATTCCCGGTGAAACTTTTCTTGAATTTTTCTTAAGTTTTGACCCACAGGCTTCCTAAAAGCATCCCCAGCCTCCTCTTGGGCTTTGTACATGGACCCTCAGGCTTCTTAGAAGTTCTCATACCTTCTCTTGGGCTTAGTACAAGGACCAAAGACCTCCTACAGGTATAGGACAGAATTTAGTCATCATTTGTTAGAGCAGTCTTTCCAAAGAGTCAAAACCTTAGATCAATTAAGGGTTGATTCTCATCCCTTAAAACACCTGCCTCCTCTTGGGCGTTATGCAAAGATAAACTCTTTCATACCAGTATACTTGGACAGACTAATTTCCTTTTGGATCTCAAAGACATTCTCAAGTTCCCTACAAACACAGGAGAAACCCTGGTCATTTAATAAATCTCCAGTAGAGTTAAAACCCCCATAGGTTCTAAAACTCAAACTTTCTTCCAAATTTCCCCAGCTAGGGTCAAATCACTATCAATAAACCTTTATCAGAACCTCAAGGCATCTTATATTTCAACTCTTCTATAAACCCTCAGCAAGAGTTGATTCCCCAACTTGGACCTGTCTCTGGATCTCAATAATCCTCAGCAGAAGATAGCCTCCTCTTAGGCTTTGTATAAGGATATTTCCACACTCTCTTGTTGAGTCAATCCCAGTAGCCTCCTTTTAGGCTTTGTATAATGATTTTCCTCAGCAGCGTTAGCCTCAAAAGCACTCTCTTGTTGAGTCAATCTTCTTTCTTAAAGCACTCTCTTGTTGAGTCAATCACCTTTTCAACACTCTCTTGTTGAGTCAATCTTTTTTCTTAAAGCACTCTCTTGTTGAGTCAATCAGTCCTTTCAGCCTCAATCTTGGGCTTTGTACAAGACACCCAAAATATCCTCAGCTGAGTCATCTCCTTTTAGCCTCAATCTTAGGCTTTGTACAAGACATATATAAACTTTCTCCAGCAAAGTCAAAAATCTTCTAAACCTTCTCTTAAGCTCTGGATAAATATCTTCCCAGCAGAGTCAATTCCTCCCAGCCTTCTTTTAGGCTTTGGGAATTAATCTCCCTAAACAGAGTCAGTCTCTTTTCAGCCTTAATCTTGGGCTTTGTACAATACAAATCATACTCTCCAACAGAGTCAATCTTCTTTTTTAGCCTCAATCTTGGGCTTTGTACAAGACAGATAAAACCTCTCACCAGTAGAGTTAGTCTCCTTTTAGCCTCAATCTTGGGCTTTATACAAGACACATACAAATATTCCTAAGTATAGTCAAAACCCATTTTAGCCTCAATCTTGGGCTTTGTATAAGACAGACAAAATATTTCCCCGGAAAAGTCAACTTTTAGCCTCCTCTTAGGCTTTGTATAATGATATCCCCCAAAGAGTCTGTCTCTTTTTCAGCCTCAATCTTGAGCTTTATACAAGACAAATAATAAACTCCCCAGTGGAGTCAATCAACCTTTCAGCTTCAACCTTGGGCTTTGATCAAGGCACATAAAAATCAACATTCCCTTCAGAGGAAATCAAAATCTCCCTGTAGGAAGACATTTCTCTGTGTTATCACACATCAAAATAGACATTCAAAACAAACCCTAATCCCCGATAATTGTTGTAAATGGCACACTTGTTGATTCAAATATCCAAGTTGTAGTCCATCTCTTATCCTGGTAAATCCTCTCTTTCATCTAATTGCTATAAGTGGCAAGCCTCTGGATTATATACATCCACGCCACTGTCCCTCTCTTAGCATGAAAGACTCCTAAGGAAAAATGGCATTACTTATACTGAGTTAAAGTTTTCTCCTTTAGGACAACACCCCTATAAAGGAAATTATGGCATTGCTGGATTCTCATATCCGAGTTAAAGTAATTCTCTTATATAATCAATCACCCAACAGTCGTGATAAACAGATGAGATATCTCCCTTTAGAGATGACAAATTCTCTCTCAGTCAAACCTTTAGCTTCAATCTTGGGCTTTGAATAAGACACAAATACTCCTTTAGCTTCAATCTTGGGCTTTGAACAAGACACCCAAACATCTTTTCCTCCCATATAATAGGAGGAACTACGATTGCTCTGATTTCCCTGTTTTCTTTAACGGGAATACGTAGGCATAAGATTGCGAAATCTTAGCGAGCTCACCAATCAAAAACTTTAGGTTCAGTACCTTCCCACACCAATCAAAACTTAGGTCCAGTACCTTACCAAAATTAACAAAAAATCTCTCTCAAACACTCCCAAAGGAGAAACTTTCCCAACCCACAACAGACAAACACTAGTAAGTAGAAAGCAGTAAGGAAAATTACTAACAACCTGTGGATAACCACATATAGGATGGGTAATTGACAACTCCCCATTATATAACCTGACCCCGGACCCCCCAATCTCTTAAGCATTTGTTCAGTTAAAAATTTGCGTGCAAGGTTAGTTTTAGATAGCTTCCCTTTCCTTTTCAGCTTCACAGGATAAATAAGAAATCATAAAGTAGCACCCAACTCCTACCATTGCGGTGAGGAAAACCCATGGCGATAAGGTGGTCGCGTCACCGACAAAAATCGCACGCTACAGTAAAATGGCGACTCTGTTGGGGAGACATTTTATCTGTCTAGGACTAGGATTAGAATTCCTAAGTGGTCTAGGTTGTTAGAAATTTTCTACATACTATATTATATATATATTGCTTTTCCTACTTGATATCCGTATTTATTTTTCTGTCAATGGGAATGTGATTGATACGCACGTGGAAAGTTTGAGAGAACCTTAAGATAAATGATGGCATAGACGGGTGAACTTACAGGGAGCGATTCCCGAATAAGCGATCCTGGTAGACCATCAAATCAGGCGAAGGCCCGTGTGGATACTATGTTGAATGACCGATCGTTGTGAAAATAGACGCTATCCCAGCACGACACCCGTGACCTTGAGGATTTAGTAGACATTAACCATATGGCCATTTGGTAGTGTGGTAACTATCAGGAATAGTTGATACGTGATGCTACACTCAAATGAGATTACCCTAGGATGCTATAGCTCGCTCGGGTGAACCAGCTTGTTGTTGATATCCCTAGGGGGTCAATGATTTTGGGAACCTTTAACCCATTCTACAGGTACAAAAATTAACCAGAATACAACCTTTGGGGATGGGTAGAGCCATGACTCCATGCTCGTGACGTTGAACCCTTGAGCCCATGTTTTTTCAATTTTTTGTGTGCTGCATTCATGCATTCATTTAAAAGACTCTTAAACAAAGAAAAATCTCCTTCTTCTTCCTCTTTTCTTTTTCAAAATAAACTAAAATAATAATTGCAAATATCAGAGAAAGATTGCGTTATGGATTTCGGTAGAAGAAAGATGCACAAGTACACCTTCAAGGCTCTAAGACTAGAGGATTTAAGAAGGTTGGCAAGGATGATTACCAACCCTGATGCTTTCAGAGCTAAGCATGGAGGACTGTTGTCTATGTTAAGGGTCCATGTAGTTGAAGGAATCCTGTCTACGCTAATTCAGTTCTACGATCCGATTTATCACTGCTTCACGTTCCCGGATTATCAACTAGCACCAACATTAGAAGAGCACTCTCATCTGACTGATCTACTTATCACTAATTAAACTCCTTTTTCTGGACTGGAAGAAATTCCAAAGGATCAGGTCATCACAAGAGCCATTTGTTTGGACGAGTCAGAAGTTAGGACTCACATGAGCACCAAAGGAGGAATCCAAGGTTTACCAGCCAAGTTTTTGGTAGAGAAATCCCTGTACTTTGCCAGTATAGGAAATGTAACTGCTTTCAAGGATATCTTTGTCCTACTCACATACGGGTTGTTCCTTTTTCCCAACATAGATAACTTCGTTGATACTAATGCTGTTAAGATATTTCTGATTGGAAACCCCGTACCAACTCTGCTCGTAGATGCTTATCATTCTGTATACTTAAGAAATTTGTACAGTAGAGGAATGATCACATGTTGTGTACCCTTGCTTTACAAATGGTTCATTTCCTATTTACCCAAGTCTGCTGCTTTTTGGGATTACAAGAGTGCTCTGCGTTGGTCACAAAGGATCATGTCTCTTACCAACTCTGACATAGATTGGTATGATAGGATTTATAAGGGAATAGAGATCATCGACAGTTGTGGAAATTTCCCTAATGTACCCTTCATAGGAACTAAATGAGGAATCAACTATCGTCTAATTTTAGTTCGCCGTCAACTCGGATACCCGATGAGGCATATCCCGCATAATGCTCATCTAGAAGGTCTTTTCTTCAAGGAATGGGAAAATGACAGGGCACTAAAGAAAGAAATAGTGCATGCCTAGCAACATGTTCACAAGAAAGGAAAAGAGTCTCTAGGAAGGCCAAACTGTACCTCCATGGAACCTTATCTCCACTGGGTGCAAACTAGAGCTCTCAAGCTGATGATGCCTTACCCTCGCCAAGAAGTTTTTCCGTTAAAGGAATTTGTCCTTTATTTCATGTCTGACACGGAAAAACTCTAGGTCGCCCTCAACAAAGTTCAACGGGAGAAAAGCTCTTGGAAAAACAAGTATTGTATCCTCAATGTGGAGTGTACCAAAATTTAGGAGCTGTTAAAAGAAAAGGATGCTCTGATTAAGATACTAGAGCAACATGTTGTGGAGAATCAAGGAGACCGAAGAAATTTGCTCGCTCCTTTCACTTGGCAAAGAACTGACACCCCGACAACGGCTAAAGAGCCCCGGTCAAAGAAAAGGAAAATACCAAAACCAGCATCTGAGCTCTCTTCAGAGAGGACTCAAGGTCCATAAGCTTAGACGTTTCCTTTTACATCACTTTATAAATAATGTACTTTTCCATTTCCGTAATCTTTCGAATTCAATCAAACAGGGTCTCCACCCTTTACTGTATGATATTTGCAATCTACTTGTTGAAGTTTCTTTTTTATTAAAGCAAAAAACAAACAAATATATATATATATATATATCATTGCATTCATCATTCTCACATAACGCATTCTTCTTATCTTCGAATCTCACGTATACGTCGTAATTCTAGAGTCAAACTCTCTCACTCGTACAATACTCAGGCCAATCGACAAAAGAAAATAGACGATCTCGAGGAAGAGAACAGAGAGCTGAGAGAAGAAATCGAAGCTCTGAAGGAAGATCTGAAAAAACTTCACAGTGACATGCAATCCCTGGCAGCAGCTCAGAGGCAACAACAAAGGACTGTGATCTCAGAGATCACATCTACGCCCATAGTGGAGACATATGATCCTCGGTACAACATGCCTAAAGGTCGCCCCTGGGGCATGCCTATCAACTTTGTCCCTGAAGGATACATCCCGCCAGTCACAGAAGACCCAGAAACTGTAGCAGGAACCGCTGGGCCTGAAGATTACAAACTTCGGGAAATCGAGGATGCAAGAGTGATGACAGTAACTCCTGAAGGTTACAAACTTCAGGGCATGGAAGCACCAAGAGTCACCACCGTAATGACTATACCACAACCAGTGGTACACACTGTCCCAGAAGGACAGATTCCACAAGTAACTTTTGGTGGGAACGAAGATATGTACGAAAGAATGAATGAGTTCCAGGAATAATTCCTGGAAATGCAGAAGAAACTGCATGCCATTCGCGGTCATAATTTATTTGGAAAGGACGCCGCAGACCTTTGTTTGGTCCCTAATGTGAAAATCCCACACAAATTCAAGGTGCCTGGCTTTGAAAAATACAAGGGCAACTCTTGCCCTCAAAGTCACTTAGTGATGTACGCTGGAAAGATGTCTACCCTGACAGAAAATCAACAGCTACTGATCCATTATTTCCAAGACAGTTTAACCGGTGCCGCACTCAGATGGTACATGGGTTTAAACCGCACCAAGATCAACACTTTCAGAGATCTTGGTACAACTTTCGTTCAGCAGTATATGAAATTCTGGTATCAGATATGTGATGTCAAGTGCGATGTCACAACATCAATATGTGTTGTATGAACAAGGCAATAATAGTAATCAGAAAAAGCAGTAAACAACACACAAAATTTGTTCACCCAGTTCGGTCTAACAACCTACATCTGGGGGCATACCAAGCCAGGAAGGAAGTCCACTATTAGCAGTATCAAATTACAGACTCAACAAACCAGTTGACATCTACCTAATTTAATCACTACCCAATGACCCTTATATCTAAGTCCTCCCTAGATAAGAGACTCCATCTCACTCCCAATCATCGCAATGATGTCTAGCAGTCAACATCTCAGTCACTGCATCAACAGCTTGATTTCCAAAAACTCTCCAAACACATAAAAGACACACTCCTATAACTAAACCTAGACATGACCCTCATGACTAAGAACAATACTTAGAGTTGCTTAACAGCTTCCTCCAAGAACACTACATCTCTTACCTACAGGCTTCGAGATAAACACGATGACCATCCCACAAACTGGGTGGTTCATCAACCAACACAGCCCTTATAATCTACATGATGGCTGGCCTCCTTAAACTAGGTTACAATGCTTCTATTTATAACCTATTTCCCAACAAGATTTGGGCTTTAAATCTCAGCATATTAATTGCTACAAATTTGCAGAAGATTCTGCTACAAAATAGATCTTCAATTAAATCTTCAATCAAATCTTCAATTAAATCTTCAATTAAATCTTCAATTAAATTTTCATATCTTTTAGCCTTAAAAATAGCAACAAGATCTGCTCCAAATCTGATTGCAACTGAATATATCTTTACCAAGATATTCGCCTACAATCTCTCCACCAGATCTCTCAAAACAAACTAATACACGCAGCCCTAACAAAACACATCAGCAACTGAAGTTCTGATGTTCTGTCAACTGATGTCAAGACATCAAGTTTAACATCAGCATACCAAACTGCAACCCTGCACCAACTAATGTTAGGAACCAATGTTAAGACATCAGACATATGACATCAACATTGTTCAACATTTTTTTACCAAAATTTCAGCCAATCCAAGAACTAACAATCTCCCCCTTTGGCTAATTTTGGCTAAAACAATCTCTGCCTACATCAGAGATACCTGCAGCGGATAGACTTCACTTCCTAACATTCCAGCAGCACCACTACCAAAAGCTGCTCAAACACAAACACAGCCAGCAGCAACATTACCAACCAGCTGCACAAAACTCCCCCTCAACATCTGAACCATATCAGACAAGGTCACACACCTACACACCTAGGCTAACTCTCCCCCTTTTTAGCCACAACTTTACAACCTCTGATTCAATAGCTGAACAAACATCAGGGATAAATGTATACTTCTGATTCAATCCATTGACACACAAATCTATAGACCCAGGTCTAAACTGTCAAATACACCATGAACTTCACCAGTAATACAATGTCACGACATCTTGTCTGACATTACAATCTTGATAAACAACTTCTTCAACAAAAGATCAACTCCCCCTATCTAAGATAACTAGTGCTCCTTTGCAAGAAGAACACCTTAAATGAATGGAAAACATAAGACTCATCTTCATGTCTTCAAGAGCGCACCCTCTGTTCAACACACCTGCTGAACGCATTCACATAATGCTTAATCCTCAAACAATCCAAGTACCACACTAGTACAGACAGAAGTTCCCCCATTATATTTCACAAATGGTGCTCCTTGACCAGTATATCATAACATTTGGAAAATCCAGACATAGTCTTCAATCATCCAGTCAGGAATGCTTCACACAATCATCCACAAGTTCTGAAGCACACACACAATGCCTTCCACTGAACTCTAAATAAACTCCTCTTACATACACCAAGACAAGTGTGACATCTCCCATCAATAAGGACCTTCAGACTTCTCCTCAGAAGCATGTGCGCATATGATTCAAACAATTAGCTTCACATGGCTAGAACCATTCATGTCCACACCAACATGCCATCTAACATCCTAATGTCATAACATGCTATCTGACATTATATCCTCATGAGAGGCAACCAATCTCCACAAGCTTGATCAGCATGCAAGCTTCACAATATATGCACCTTTGCAGCAAAATCCATAGACAAGTACTCCCCCTATCATGGTTAACTAATGCTCTAGATGAAGATGAACTTGCTGAGCACATTCACAAACTGTACTTTCACTTTTGGAGAACACTTCCAAGTACCCTGACTGGTTTGACACTACTCACAAACTGCACTAATCCTCAGCTGACACTAATGCTTGAGCATCCAACTCCACATGAAGTCACAATTGGGCTATTCATAAGGATCATCATCCTCCTTCAAACAAATAGTTAGATAAAGATCAAAGTCACATAGATCACCCAACTCTCCAAAGGCAGTCATTCCCTATCATACTCTTCATCTTCAGACTTCCAATTAATCAATACCTGATCTACTTCAGTCTTCTCTACATTCTCCATCCAAGGCAGATCTTCTACTTCATCATTCTCCCGTATGACTATGTAGAAGCTCCTTAGACATAATGTAGGCACCAAGCTCCTGAACCAGAGCATAATCATCCTTCACCAAGGATATTCAACCAGATAATGTCCCAACACAAGTTAGAACATCTGCCACACACCAAGATATCATCACCATGATTCTTGATATGCTCCACCAACTGGACTTACTATAGCATAGTAATCCAAAGAACTAGAGAATTAAACTCTCATCCACCTTCAAGAAGAATAATCTCCTTGAGTCTTCAACTCATCACCCTTCTGCCCAAGAGTAACTTGTTCCAAGACAATCCTCAATAATAACCAGCTGCCACACTCTGATTATCTTGATTCTTCGAATCCACTTCTGAGATCAACCAAATCCCACAGTTTGATCACCTCAAGCATGAATCCTCATATGAAAACAGCTAAATGCCATATTTTAACCTTTTTCACGTTTGTCAGAACTCTCACAAAGATATCTTGATCCACCAAGGAAACTTGATCTTCAAGTCACATGTTCCACTTGCTCAAAAGCAAACACACTTAGACTCCCTAAGCCATGGTCATGTAACATCTTCTCCTTCCTGCAGCTCCCGCAAACTGCCATGAGAACGATCTTTTTGAAGCATCCTATTGTCCATTCCTGTAGATCACCCTATCATTAGCTGATGTGCCACATCACCAGCTGAGATTCCTGATGTTAAGCTAGATGTCAGAACATTATGTCATCCAACTGTTGAATTCAGCTCTACCTTCTGCCACTCAAAAGAACCTCCTCCCTTTGCAGAAACAGATTTCCATGCTCTCATAGACTTGATTCAACAATCAAGTTTTAGTAGACAACCTCCATCCTGCTTAGAAACTCCAAAGACTTCAAACCTACCACATCTGAATCTTCAAAAAATAAGTAGTACAAGACTACCCCATAGCAATACTAAAGAAAGTCACTTCCCTTAGTAGAGCCATCAGTAGAAAGCCAGAGATAACTGCCACTTATCCTCGACCTTCACAACCAGAGCAGACACCATGCTCCAAACCACTTAGATCAGAAATAAACTGATCCAAGCTGTAACCATCAAGATTATGATGTCTTCATAGTATTCCATCTTAATCTTCAACAGCACCACCATCTGGACAAGTCATTCACAATACTTTCTAGGAATAGATGCTAAGCAATAATCCCAGGTCAACACCTAGGCAACTTGTGAGCGAATGTAGAACCCCTCCCATGATTCTCCAAACCTCTGATGAAAAGATGTTAAAACAATTGACAGAACATCCTTAATCTTGTCTTTCAAGGGTAATCAATTAAATACTTGTGAATATCACAAATAGCAATTGATCTTAAATCCCTGTGGTTTAACCCTTCTTCAGATTCCAGCATCTTCTGAATCTTCTTCATGACAAACCATCATGACAAACCATCATGACAACCATTCATACCACAAAGGCCTTCCAGGTTATGTCAGTGTCTTGACCTTTCACTCCACCCTGAGCAAAGAACTGAAATGATGTTTCAACATCAGTTTCGACATCAGTCTAAATCACATTAAACATCTACTATGGATTTGGAGACTACAACCATAGTAATCCACACATATCTCTTGCAGGGAACACATGAGAACATATCAACATCTGATCAACTGCACTCTTCCAGAAGCTTCTTCTTATAAGCACAAGGTTCAGACCTCTTGTCTAACTTAAGAGTGATAACCGCCATCCTTCTGCATACCATAAACAATCTGTTACTTCCAATCCTTCAAGCCACAAAACTGGAAGAGCTCATTCCATACAACTAATGTAGACACCAATTGACCACATGCTAATATACACTGCTACTGCACACAAACTCTTGGATGCATTTTCCCTATAATATTGTCCTCAGACAATTTAGCTCAAACAAGGAACAACTCCTCAAACATTGTTCAACTTCACAGCTTCAGTGATCCTTCAAAATAGCTACAATCTAATAGGTCTTTGACTTAGCATTTACCATAAACTGCTAATGTGTAGCGCGATGTCGAGACATTGACATATTAAGCTCGGCTTCTTTCTTGATAAAACTTCTTCCAGTTCATGTACTTATCAAGAGAATTCATCTTCAGATTTGACATCATAACCAGGAAGATCCTCCTAATTAGGTCACCACAACTAAGCTTAAGAAATAACTTATCAAGATCTTCACTCTCGCATGAAAGATTTGACAGTGATACTCTTTTGCTTTGGCTCCACCCTCTTCTTTCACCATCAAGAAAATTTATAAAGAAGGAATCAATGTTCTGGACAGATTGGTCTTCAATGCCTAATTTGAAATATATTATTCTAAAAAAAAACTAAAACTTCCATGTCATACAGTCTTTAATAAGATCCATTCACCTTATGATCACTTCTTTCCCAAAACAAGGATATGAGATAATCCTCAAGTATCTTTGGCATCTCTAACCAAACGGTTGAAGCTGTCTTGCATAAACTACAACATCATAGAATATCCTGCTGAGGAGACCAAACCCTAATGTCTTTCCAAGAGAATACCTTCCTAGAATCTCACCACCAGAGATACAAGAACCAACCAGGGTTACATCAGATACCATACAGCAGAACACACAACAACTCCTCAACAACCTTTAGGCACTACTCAATAATCCTTGCACACCATCACCATAAACCAAGTGCCAACAAATCAAACTCACAACAGCAGTTCTCCTGATAACAAAAGACAGATCCAATACATACTCTATCATGCATAGTCCATCCTTCACTCCAAGGGATCATACAAACAACTATAAGAACTGAACAAGTCCATAACTCAGCAAAACTAACTTCCTTGCTCATGAACCAGAAAGTATCTTGCCTAGATCTCATCCAGAAATAGACAGGATGCCTCTCTGATACCAATTGAAATTCCAGTATCAGATATGTGATGTCAAGTGCGATGTCACAACATCAATATCTGTTGTATGAATAAGGCAATAATAGTAATCAGAAAAAGCAGTAAACAACACACAAAATTTGTTCACCCAGTTCGGTCTAACAACCTATATCTGGGGGCATACCAAGCCAGGAAGGAAGTCCGCTATTAGCAGTATCAAATTACAGACTCAACAAACCAGTTGACATCTACCTAATTTAATCACTACCCAATGACCCTTCTATCTAAGTCCTCCCTAGATAAGAGACTCCATCTCACTCCCAATCATCGCAATGATATCTAGCAGTCAACATCTCAGTCACTGCATCAACAACTTGATTTCCAAAAACTCTCCAAACACATAGAAGACACACTCCTATAACAAAACCTAGACATGACCCTCATGACTAAGAACAATACTTAGAGTTGCTTAACAGCTTCCTCCAAGAACACTACATCTCTTACCTACAGGCTTCGAGATAAACACGATGACCATCCCACAAACCGGGTGGTTCATCAACCAACACAGCCCTTATAATCTACATGATGGCTGGCCTCCTTAAACTAGGTTACAATGCTTCTATTTATAACCTATTTCCCAACTGGATTTGGGCTTTAAATCTCAGCATATTAATTGCTACAAATTTGCAGAAGATTCTGCTACAAAATAGATCTTCAATTAAATCTTCAATCAAATCTTTAATTAAATCTTCAATTAAATCTTCAATTAAATCTTCATATCTTTTAGCCTTAAAAATAGCAACAAGATTTGCTCCAAGTCTGATTGCAACTGAATATATCTTTACCAAGATATTCGCCTACAATCTCTCCACCAGATCTCTCAAAACAAACTGATACACGCAGCCCTAACAAAACACATCAGCAACTGAAGTTCTGATGTTCTGTCAACTGATGTCAAGACATCAAGTTTAACATCAGCATACCAAACTGCAACCCTGCACCAACTAATGTTAGGAACCAATGTTAAGACATCAGACATATGACATCAACATTGTTCAACATTGTTTTACCAAAATTCCAGCCAATCCAAGAACTAACAGTATATGTATAACCTGGACATGGCACCAGATAGAGATCAACTCAGAGCAATGTCGCAGAAGGACAAAGAAACTTTCAAGGAATATGCTCAGAGATGGCGAGAAATTGTCGCCCAGATCTATCCCCCTCTTGAGGAAAAAGAGATGACAAAGATCTTTTTGAAAACCTTGAGCTCGTTCTATTATGACCAAATGGTTGCAAGTGCGCCCAGTGACTTTACTGAAATGGTGAACATGGGAGTGCGCCTTGAGAAAACAGTCCGAGAGGGACGTTTGGTCAAAAACAAAGAATCATCGAGCAGTACCAAAAGATACGGTGGTGCTTTCCCAAAGAAAAAAGAGCAAGATATTAATAATATCTCTCTTGGAAAGCAAAGGCGAAGATATCAACCAGTAGCAGCGGTAACTCCTGCTATCAACCCAACGCCGGCTTCGACTTATCAACCTCAGGTTGCTCAGAGCCAACCAAATCAACAATAGTATCAGCCAAGGACACAACGGCCTCTTTAGCAGGCTTGTCCCCAGTACAATAACAACAATCGTACGACACGACCATCAGGGTTCGACCCTATACCAATGTTGTATACAGAACTGTTTCCACTACTATTGGTCAAGGGGAATGTCCAAACCAGGCCTCCTCTTACAGTACCGAAAAATCCACCTTTTTGGTTCAAAGCGGATCAAACTCGCCCTTACCATCAAGGAGGACCGGGGCACAACATCGAGAACTGTATCAGTTTCAAGTCTGATATGCAGAAGCTTGTCAGGAACGGGGTCTTATTCTTCAAGGATACTAATCCAAATGTTCAAATGAACCCGTTGCCTCAACATGAAAAGACTGCAGTAAATTTGATAGAGGAAGAGGTTATCTGCAGTTATCAAATTCACGATGTACTCCTATTAGGAACCAATCTGGTCATGATGCATTGTAGACAGAGTGGTACAGTCATGTACCACCTCACAATTATCACTAGTGTGATATCTGCTCAAAGAATAATCAAGGATGCTCTGTAGTGCAATCAGCTCTACAAGAACAGATGGATCTCGAATGGATCCAAGATCACCGAATCCGTGAAGTCAATATGGCTCATGTGAATCCTAACATTGTCCATAACCATAACATTCTGGCGATGAACGTCAACTTAGTGGCGATGAACTCAAGGCAAAGTCAATACCATAATCTGCCACGACATGATTACAATACCTGTCTGATCTGCTCAACAAGCAACCAGGGGTGCTCTTTTCTACAAGAGGCCCTTCAACGTCAGATGGATCTCAGATGGATCCAAGACTATCGTGAAAGAAATAACCATCAAGTCAATATGATTCAGATTTTTGACATACGCTTGATGAATACCAGTCTGGTAGAATTACACGCTAAGCAAGTCAGGCTCGGCTTTCTGGCTTCACATGTTTATCAAGACTGTAAAGAGTGTCGTAAGAACAGTCAAGGGTGTGGACTTGTCTAAAGAACACTTCAACACTTGTTAGACCACTAGTGGCTTCCAATCTACTTGGATGAGGCTACACAGCAGATCAGTATGACTGACGGGAATCCTACTAGATATTAAAGTCAGGATGTCCGCTCGATGGAAACAGATCTAGTAAAGTTACACTGCATATAGAGCGGGCGTGGTCGGGTGCCACTACACAACTACGAGCGTTGTAGAGTTTGTTCAGAGAACAACCAAAGATGCTACCTCATACGAGCAGATCTTCAAAGTCAGTTGGACCACAAAGAGATCCAACCATGTTCAAGTGTTGGTTCGACCAATGTGATACCGGACTATTTCCTTGATCAAAGAAAGGACGTTGTCATAATATCTGATAATGGGAGGACCAAAAACATTTGTGCCATAATCCCTTTACTCGATGAATCAATAATTCCTCTGGATAGTAGAAAAGTTCCCAACCAGGAACTGATTGAGGTTGCCTATAACAGTCAAAGAAATCGAAAAACTCTCGTGGTTATCTACTTGCCGAGACCAATACCGTACGAATCAGAAAAGGTTATCCCTTACAAGTACGGTGCAACAACAATCTAAAATGGAAAGGAAACTCCATTACCCTCCGTCGTAAACATTGCCGACATCAGTCGAGTAACACGGAGCGGCCGAATATTCAACAGAGGAGTTGGAGAACCCACCAAGGAGAAGGAACCACAAACAGAACTTCCTAATCAACAAATCGGGCAATACAGTCACCCCTAACTTACAAAGAATAGCGATGAGATGCTGAAGCTCATCCAGAGAAGTGAGTACAACATTGTGGACTAATTATTACAAACTTCATCTAAAATCTCTGAAATTCTGGTACCAGACGTGTGATGGTAAGGTGCGATGTCACAACAACACACTCTGTACAATGGACAGCAGTAAATAAATCAACACAATGATTTGTTCACCCAGTTCGGTCTAACTACCTACATCTAGGGGCTACCAAGCCAGGGATGAATTTCACTACTTGTAGAATTAAATTACAGACTCAACAACCCAGTTGACAATCTCCTAATCTTAATTCCTACTAGTGACTTTCTACCTAAGAAACCACTTAGATATGAGAACACTACTCAATCCCTAAAACCACTCAAAGAACAACCTCTTTGAGAACTCTTGATTCTGCTTCACAGCTTTGATCAAGTAATACAACTCTCTTTGCTTCACAGCTTTAGAGAGGACAGAATACGACACAGCAATTCACCCTAGAATTCTGGTTATACACCTTGTACAAAATACTCAAGACACTCAGCCTCTGCTCTTGATCTTCTCCCCGTATTTCTGTACTTTTTCCTTTGGTCTTGTGCGCTTTATATAGCTCCTGAATTGGGCTTGGACTTGTCACAATATTTGATCAGATTTGTTAGTTAAAACTGAATCTTCAAAACAGATTCTATCCCCAAAATCTTTTTAAATCTTCAACCTTTTAATTCTCCAACAGACCTGCAATCAAATCTCCCATGTAACAGAAAATATCTATCCCAAGATATTCTCATCCAATGAGTCAACCACTCTCCACAATTCCAGCTAATACGCGTGCCCTAATAACATGTCCTGCTGTTATTAATTCTGTAGGTCTGATGTTACAACATCACCTGTGTGACATCAGACATCCAACTTCAGCACTTAACTACTTAACACAGCCCAGTGTTAAGACTTCAATGTTACAACATCAGCACCTTGACATCAACATTGAATATCCTTTGTTTTACCAAAATTCCAGCCAATCCAGGAACTATCAATCTCTATGTTATCTCTTCTACTTAGCTCCGAAGTAAATAGAGAAGCTTTGCAGAAAGTCTTGGACCAGCTTTCGTAGAATAAGATGTGACGGTAAAGCAGTTTGACAGCATCATTTCCAACATCACTTCCTGCAACAATTTAGGATTCAGTGATGAAGAGCTGCCGGAAGAAGGCAAAAATCACAACATGGCGCTTAACATTACAGTCAATTGCCAGGACGATGCTCTAGCCAGCGTACTGGTAGACACAGGATCAGCTCTAAATGTTATGCCAATATCAACTCTGATACGACTATCATTTCAAGGAGCCCCAATGAGAGGCAGCGAGGTCATCGTCAAAGCCTTTGATGGATCCAGAAAAACAGTTATTGGCAAAGTTGATCTTCCCATAACTATCGGTCCTCACACTTTCCAAGTCACTTTCTAGGTCATGGACATCCGGGCAGCATACAGTTGTTTATTAGGAAGACCTTGGATACACGAAGCTGGGGTAGTCACTTCGACACTTCACCAGAAGCTGAATTTCGTCAAGAATGACAAGTTAGTCACAGTACGCGGAGAACAAGCCTTAATCGTGAACAACTTATCATCATTTTCCTGTGTAGAACCCGAGGAGGTTGTTGGGACTCATTTCCAAGCACTCTCGGTGAGCAATGAGAATCGATCAGAAAGAGGAACGTCGATTTCCTCATACAAAGATGCTCTCGAAATGATCAAGAGTAACAATGCAAAAGGATGGGGACAACTTGTCATTCCTACCGATAGCAAGACAAAGAAAGGTCTTGGTTTTTCTTCAGCCTGTACCCAAACTACTAAAGACGAAAGTTTTCATCCCATTCAGGACTTCTTCCACAGTGGAGGCTTTCTCCACCCAGTGTCTCAAGAAGTACACACCATCAATGAGGGTGACTCCTCCGATACGAACGAGGAATCGAAATCTTATCTCAACGACAACGGTTATGTCTCAGAAAGAAACGCACACGCCATTTTGCTTTCCCACGCAGAGTCCGAGATACATACCAAGATCAAACGTCAAGATGATATACGGAGATTCTGATCCTGAGGGATTCCGTGCTCCACCAAACTCTTTAGAAGATGATCCGATGAAAGACAACTTCGTCTATGACTATTATGACCCACTGGATGACATGCCTATTGTCATACCCCAA
Organism: Lathyrus tuberosus; assembly: GCA_022829125.1. Taxonomy (NCBI): domain Eukaryota; kingdom Viridiplantae; phylum Streptophyta; class Magnoliopsida; order Fabales; family Fabaceae; genus Lathyrus; species Lathyrus tuberosus. Next base: position 4,818,316 of record JALAZF010000109.1, on the reverse strand, counting down.
ATTTGTCCCACCCTCTCATTTTTCTTATACTAAGATTGTTGTTGCTTCATGGACTTCTCTCAAGATCATAATGTAGCTTTGGCCATGATCCTTTAAAATCTAGGGTATGAAGGTCTTGTTTGTGCCCAGTGTAACTACAGGCTTTTGCAAGTGTGTTGAATTCAAGAGAAGATAAAAGAAGGCATCTTCATTCACATAGTAAAAAAAATGATCATTTGGTTTCAGGTGGATTTTAAATCTTGTTTCCATTCATACTTCAAATAGATCTTGTGCCATTCATTTCTCAAGCCTTGATGCAACTGGTTTCAAGTTATAAGGCAACTGCTTCAAAATGGTGTTGGATCATGCTTTAAGATGATCAAATGTCATGATTGGAACTGATCTTCCTAAAATCATGGGTGGAATTGTTTCAAGAGTAGTCTTGTCCATAGGATCTTTCATTTTTAAGATAAGGTTAATTGGTGTTCAAGCCATGAAAGTCAAATTATGGTTTTAGGCCACCATTTGAATGGATTGCGTAAACCATGAGATCATCATTTTCTTTTCATAAAGTTATGATTAATTGGTGTCCAAGAGTGTTATGACATGACACATTTAAACTTGGTCAAGTTCTAAATTATGCTAAGGTTTGAAACCAAAAGGGCCAAGCCGTTATAAATTTGAATTATATAGTTGCAAAGGTTACCACAAGATACAATGGATGTCAAAATTTTGATTTGTGACTAAGTTTAAGCTACGAGTGCAAGTTGTGATTCTTCATTGGAATTGTTTCGAAGCATCATTAGCTTGTATTCAAACCACATGATCAAAGGTGTATTCCAAGTTAAGATTAGCTTTTCATAAGTTGATTTGATGCCCTGCTTTTATGTCAGTCATGATTAAAGGGTTTGCTCTGTGAGTGAGGTTATGTCCAAGACGTGTTTCAATCTTCGTGGCCAGAATTTCAAACATAAGCCATAATTGCATGCTTATTTTCAAACCATTATATAAAAAATCATAAAGATTCATTCAAGTCATTATGTGTGGATTCACAGAATTACAAGGCAAAATGAATACTTACTGCACAATCTTTATGATACAAGAGAAATTCAAATGTATTAAAAAATGCTCACGAATGTAAATCTATAACAAGAATATTTTGTGCCAAGCCATGGTATTCATTGATGCTCATGCGGAAAGTTGCATCAATAAAGCCCTCCATCGTCATCTTTATGGTTCTTTCCCTAAGCCAACTTAAATCCTAACTTCATCCCTTGGATCAAGTAAAAAGGACAGGACCTTGCAGCCATCAAAGGAGACAGAAATTGGAACACTATGAGAGGGATAACATGAAACATGTCCGCAAGAAAAGTAAAAAAGGCTAGTCAGAAATGATGTACTAGAGATAACTATAACACCACAAAGCAATGTTCAATGACAAGCGCTGCAGGATACTTACATTCTTTAAGCATCCAAGAGTGTGGACAAGAACAAGATGAAGAGATGGCAAGGCAAGGATGCTATTCTCAAGACTCCCAAAGCCGTGAAGACAAGCTGCCCTTCATATAGCCATGCGATTTTTCATGCCAAGAATCCTGCATTCATGACCAAGTAACTAGCAAGCATCAGTTTAATAGCGACTTGGGTGGTACTCTGAACTTATGAAAAAGCTTTACACTAAAGCATCATATAGCGAGCCTAACAACGTGTGTTGTTTCTAAACAAACACAAACCATTCTTGACTTCTTTGTGATTGAGGATAGTGCCTTGATTGATCAAGGCTTACACAAGTTCTGTTCTGGTTTCATTTTGTTGCTACCATGTGACTGCAACATCTCCTTGCCGGCTACACGAGGCATTCACGACCAATAGTGTAACCTGCATATCAAGGAATGACCACTTTTTATCAGGGCAGTGTGATAATCATCAATACACTCAAAGGAAAATTCAGGACCACCTCCAAAGTTGTTCAAAAGCCCTGTATACGAAGAACAAAGAAAGAGTCAACTTGAGTCAAAAGAGCCACATCATCAAAAACTAGTAGCAGTAAAAATAGTGAAAATCGTAAACAACACACAGTGAAAAATTAGAAGGCAAATTCCAAACACAACCAGACAAATTTAGGGCAGTATAAGGTTCAGAACGTACAGATAGGTTGGATACACGGTTTCGGAAAGAACACCTTCTGAACCTTAGAAAAGTAACAATGGACATTGCAAAAAGGAGAAGATGCTGCAGCAAATTCAAACACACAAACCCTAATGTTGCTGCTATAAATCACGCTTCAATTCACAGAAAAAGGGGGGCGATTAAAAAAGAGGGGAAAATTTTGAGAAAAAAAAACATCAGCGTCCAAGTTCTACACGAGAAAAACTAAAACGGCTATCATTTCTCAAGCAACCATAGAGAACTCAGAGAAGTGAAGAAAGAGAGTAAGGCTCAGAAGCAAAGAAACCAAGATCGTACCTGACGGGATCCTTCACCCTGGTAACTTCCAGGAGGTAAATCAATACTCTTCATGCATTATTGTCATTTGAGTTTCCTTCGTTGTGAAAAGTTTGCTGTGGATGATTGTCTGTTAAACTTGACTCTCTGTAGTGCGTCTTCCATTTGCATTTGCGCCTTGTTTTAATGAGTTTTTTTTAGAGTTAGGGTTTTTGAAAAGAGAGCTTCGATCTAGTTTTTTCGTTGGGTTTCTGTTAAAATCAAGGCAGGATTTGGATTCGGGCTTCTTTTTTAGGGGGGTTGGAGTTTGGACCGTGGTGAGATGTGGTTTCGCCACCGGAGAAGACGGCGGTTTCAGCCGTAAGTTTTCTTCTCCGACGAGTGTTTTTTTTGCTTTCCGGCGTTGGTTTGTACAGAGGAAGAAGGGATGAGAGGAGGAGTGAGAGTGTTGAGAGAGAAATATTGAAAGTGAGAGGGTCTGAATGAGGTAGTGGTGGTATGGGACTTTTTGTTTATTGCCTTTCACCTTCCCAGCCACGCGTCCCAATGTTGGTAGGAGTGGTAAATGGTGTTGGTGACAAGTGTCACCGGTCTTCTTCTTTCCCGGGATTCCCTGTGTCGCCCAGTACTCTTATCGTGCACTGCGCGTTGCCAGCCGTCGGATGGAAGAGTCAGCTCTTTGATCAAGCGGTCCAGATCTGAGCATGATAGCAAGGGTTGACCGAGGGTGCATGGTACACCCTCCCTGCGTCCTGGGCTTGCCATTTTTTAGGCCCTGTGTTTTTTGACTGTTCACACCCCCTGTTTCTATTAGTTTCTGGCCCATTTGTTTTTTTTTCTTCTTTTAGTTTTTTTAATTAAGACTTAATTTACTTAATATTAAAAATTACAAAAACATTGTATGTTTATTCTCTTTTTTTTTTAAAAACAGACTTTCTTTAAATATATTATTATCAAACAATTTGGTTAATTTTATTAAAATTGTTCATTTAATATTAACTAACTTATTTATGGTTAATTTTATTAAATGTTGAATTTTAATTTGATTAATTATAGTTTGGTTTTAATTCTAAAAATCTAAAATACTTTTTCTATTTGATTCCCAATTCTTATTTAACTAATTTTATTAAATTATTTTATTTAATATTAATTAATTTTGATAATTAATTTTATTAAATATTTTAATTTAATCTAATTAGTTTTGAGTCTTTTTTAATCCTAAAAATCAAATATTTAATTAAGCTTTAATTAATTTTATTAAATCATTTTATTTAATATTAGTTAATTTTAAATGATTAACTTTATTAAATATTTTGATTTAATCTAATTAATTATTTGAGCTTTAACTCTAAAAGAAACCTAGAACTTAATATTAGTTTAGGATTTCCCTCCTTAGAATTAACTTTAGAATTAGGTTACTAACCTAACTAATGTGCTTGTTTTTATCCCATCATTTTATTTTGTGTGTACTCTATTCATGTGGGTTTATTTCATGCTTTAATTATATGTGTGTTATTCATATTATACTTGTTCAAACCAAAAAATCTTTTTCAAACTAATATTGTGACTTTATGTCAACCATTTTCATACCTTGTAAGTCGATCATTTTCACGATCGCAATCGACCTCACAATGCCTCCTCTTGGGCTTTATACAACGATAATTGTTGCACATTTCACTTTGGTTTGTATGTGTGTATGTGATTGGCTTACTTTAATTATAACTTGATATTATTCCCATTTGATTAATTACACCCCTCTCCCATAAGATTAAAATAAACCCTTTTTTACAACAATAAACAAGCTTGATCCAATGTCAAGTATTTTCCAAATCAAATTAATTTATCCTCAAGCATTCACTTGATCCACATATCAAGTCCCCTTACCTCTTGTAAGTCGAGCGCTTTTGCCTCGCAATCGACCTTACCTTAAACCATAGGATCTCCTTTCCATTAGTGCTCAAACTGCTCCACGCGCAAATCCAAACCTCGATCCAACGTCGAGTATTTTCCTTAAATCAAATTAATACATTTAATTATACTAAATATCACTTCTTAAAAGTTGAAAAAGAGGGGGATCAAGTCTTTGGTCTTTCTCCTCAATTGTTTGGGTGCGAGTTCTCTTACTCGTGTGTGGACAATTGACGCCTTTAAAACACTTGTAATCCGACAACACTCAAATTTCTTTTTCCATTATTAAAGCACGTAATCTCTACTTAAATATCATTTCTTAAAAGGTGAAAAGGAGGGGGGTCAAGTCTTTGGTCTTTCTCCTCAATTGTTTGGGTGCGAGTTCTCTTACTCGTGTGTGGACAATTGACGCCTTTAAAACACACGAACTCGACAAACATTCAAATCTTTTCAAAATCAAATTATCAAAACACCTAATCATATACTTAAACATTTTTACTAAAGGTGAAGTGAGGGGGATCAAGTCTTTGGTCTTTCTCCTTAATTGTTTGGGTTCGAGTTCTCTTACTCGTGTGTGAATAATTGACACTTCTAAAAGACATAAACCTTGATTCGTCGATTGCTTGTGTGCGAGTTCTCTTACTCGTGTGTGAGTAATTGTTACCTATTGCTTGGGTGCGAGTTCTCTTACTCGTGTGTGAGCAATTGTCCCCTCTAAAACATCCAATACGATCAAATTTATCCTTTCCTTGCCCACGTGCGACCGAAACCCTAAAACACGTCCAAATTCAACTCTTTTTCTCAATCAAATCTCTAATACACTTAATTCATACTCAAACAACTTTCACAAAAAGAACATTGTTTAGTCCATTTTCCCGCGCATATGAACTAGTGCTTCAGCCTCCCATGACGAGCCGACAAGCCAACGTTTAGCAGTTAGAATGCGAATTAAACTCTCGTTCGCCTAAAAAACACCAACCAACCGTAGTCCCACGAACTACGAATGCTCTAACTTTCCCATTGCACGAGGGAATACGTAGGCCCAAGGGTTCTCAATCCTTGCCAAGCACACTAATAAAAAACCACCCATTTTCCCCTTAAAAATATTTACCTTAGAAGATAACAAACAAACGTAGCTAACTTTCTCACGAATCGAATCAAGAGGTTCCCGTTGAGTACAACGGACGTAGAGGGTGCTAATACTTTCCCTTTGCGTCATCGACTCCCGAACCCGAATTTGGTTGCGATGACCATTTTCTTATCCCTTTAAAGGTTTTATCGATATTTTCCTATTCCTTCCTTGGAATGAATAAAGTTCGGTGGCGACTCTGTTTCGAACAGTTCTTTCCGCGTCCATCGCGAGGATCGTATTTTTCGAGGTACGACACCTATCTGGCAGCCGTACCCAGAAGATTTGGGGCAAAAGAGTCAGCCAAACGATGCTTATCAGCTGAGCATTATTGAAAAGAATACATGTGTCCTCATCGAGTCATAGGATCGTTATTCAGAACATTCCAAAGATATCCAGCACAATGATGAATCTGCAAAAATTACAGGACAAGAGTTCATCAACTATGCTTTTCCTGAGGTCAACGTCATCGAGAAGGATGAATCCTCTTCTCCCACCGAAGTATGGGACACTTTAGGACAGTCAAGTGGCAAGTACGACTTCCTGGTCAAGTACACCGCTCCTAAAAGCTCTCGCATCAGATACGAGGACATCCAACCAACTGGATGGGGAGATCCGCCTGAGAGTGAAAACACTGTGCAAGATACAACAGAAAAGTTCTTCTACGACAACTCTGCTTGGGAGGAAGACTCCAATGATCCTGCTCTGCCAGAAATCAGCGCCATTTCTGAGGACAAACCAAGAAAGAAGGTACCAGACTTTGTGATTCACCGAGGAGTTCGTCGCTAATGGGTTGCTGTCAATGTCCCGAAAGTCGTCCACAAGTCTAAGTAATTGCCATCTTTGTCTTAGCCTTTCACCCTGCCCAGGTGAAACAGATGTTTTTATAGGGCTCACTTTTCTGTAAATATCCCTCTTCGCTTCGCCCAAAAGCGGCAAAGTTTTGTTTTATAGGGCTGTAGTTTCAAGAATCGACAAATCATAAATAAATAAACGTCGTTCTGTAATTTCTGCATTTACTGCTGTTTTCACTTTTCGTTTTTCAGAAAATGGTAATCCTAAAACAACCAAAAATAACAATAACAAGCATTTTTCAAAAAATACACTGTACACACTCTTGCATTTCTCTCTATCTCTTCTAAAAAACAACAATCACGTCATGCAGATTGCTTGTTTTAAACCCCGTTGAAACATACAATTCAATGCCTTCTCCCAACTTTGAATTCCCGGTATTTGAAGCTGAAGAAGAAGGGAACGCATAAATTCCAGAAGAGTTCTCATGACTACTCAGGCAAGAGGAAAGGTCCATTGAGCCTCAGAAAGAGTCGTTGGAAATGGTCAACTTGGATTCAGAAGAAGAGAGGAAAGAAGTCAAGATTGGGGAAGTGCTCAGTCCGATTGTCAAGGAAAGCTTGATAAGACTTCTCAGAGAGTTTCCTGATGTGTTTGCTTGGTCCTATCAGGACATGCCAGGGTTTAGGGATGGCAACGGGTCGGGTCGGGTGCGGGTTTCACACTACCCAAACCCGCACCCGAAATCACCACCCGAACTCGAACCCGAACCCAAAGGCTATTCGGGTGGCAAAATAACACCCACGCCCACACCCGTTGGGTTCGGGTTTTTCCACCCAAACCCGAACCCGTAGCAAAAACACAAAAATACAATAGCAACATTGAAATTTGAAACATAAGAATTCCATCAAGGTCTCTCAAAGAAATTAAGGAATTAAATTACAACTTTCCATCAAGTTTGGTAACACTATAATTAAAATTAAGGTATTCAACATCTTAACATTACAATTAAAATTAAAGTCTACATATATATTTAGGGGCACTTATGTAATTTCATGTCTAAGCGGGTGTGGTTTCGGGTTTCGGGTGCGGGTTTCACACTACCCAAACCTGTACCCGAAATATCGGGTGGTACCCGAACCCGAACCCAGCCAACTCGGGTTTTCACCCGTTGACTCGGGTCCGGGTGCAGGCGGGCTCCACGAGTTTGGGTCTGTCTGCCATCCCTACCAGGGTTGGATACCAGTATCGTAGAACATCATCTACCGTTGAAATCAGAATGTCCTTCGGTGAAACAGAGACTGAGACAAACTCACCCGGATAGGGCTATCAAAATCAAGGAGGAAGTGCAGAAACAAATTGATGCGGGTTTCCTCACCACCTCAGAATATCCTCAATGGTTGGCCAACATAGTTCCAGTTCCGAAAAAGGACGGAAAAGTTAGAATGTGTGTAGACTACAGGGATCTGAACAAAGCCAGTCCAAAGGATGACTTTCCCTTACCATACGTAGACATGCTGGTGGACAGTACAACAAAGTTTAAAGTCTTCTCCTTCATGGATGGATTCTTGGGCTATAATCAAATCAAAATTGCACCGGAAGATATGGAGAAAACTTCATTCATCACCCCATGGGGCACCTTTTGTTACAAGGTAACGCCGTTCGGTTTGAAGAACGTCGGGGCAACCTATCAAAGAGCCATGACTACTCTAGTTCACGACCTGATGCACAAAGAAATTGAAGTGTATGTCGATGACATGATTGCCAAATCTAAAACAGAAGAGGTGCATGTGACCCACTTGTTAAAATTATTCGAGCGTCTGAGGAAGTACAAACTCCGCTTGAATCCTAACAAATGCATATTCGGTGTCCACTCAGGAAAGCTTTTAGGGTTCATCGTCAGCCAGAAAGGAATTGAGGTTGATCATGATAAGGTCAAGGTCGTTCAAGAAATGCCTTCTCCAAAGACTGAAAAACAAGTCAGAGGATTCCTGGGACGTCTAAATTATATTTCTAGATTCATATCCCTCATGACCGCGACATGCGCACCAATCTTCAAACTACTCAGAAAAAATCAAAGCTGCATATGAACGGAAGATTACCAAAAAGCCTTCGACAGTATCAAGGAGTATCAGTTGAATCCACCAATTATATCTCCTCCAGTGGAAGGAAGTATACTGATCATCTATTTAACAGTCTTGGAAGACTCCATGGGTTGTGTACTTGGCCAACAAGACGAAACAAAAAGAAAAGAGTCTGCCATCTACTACTTAAGCAAGAAATTTACCGACTGTGAAACTCGGTACACTATGCTCGAGAAAACTTGTTGTGCTCTGGCTTGGGCAGCCAAACGTCTTCGCCAGTACATGATTTGTCACACTATTTGGTTACTTTCAGAAATGGATCTGATCAAGTACGTCTTTGAAAAGCCTGCTCTCACGGGAAGGATCGCCCGTTCGCAGATGCTGTTATCAGAATATGACATCAACTATCACGATCAAAAAGCCGTCAAAGGGTGTATTTTAGCCGATCATTTGGCTCATTAACCGATTGACGATCAGGAATCAGTCGGATTTGACTTCCCAGACGAAGATGTCATGTACTTGAAAATGAAAGATTGCGATGACCCGCTACCCAGCAAAGGGCCAGAACCAGGTTCCCAATGGTGACTAATATTTGACGGAGCTGTCAACACTTATGAAACAGAATTAGGGAAATCATCGTAACACCTCAGGGTACCCACATTCCTTTCACCACCGACTAACCTTCAAGTGTACAAATAACGAGGCCGAACACGAAGCTTGTATCATGGGTCTCAAAGAAACGATCGACATAAGGATCAAGAACTTGGAGGTGTATGGAGACTCAGCCTTGGTTATCAATCAGATCAAAGGAGATTGGAACACAAACCAATCAGGACTGATTCCTTACAAAGATTATGCGAGAAGGTTGTTACCATTCTTCAACAGGATCGAGTTTCATCATATTCCTTGTGAAGAAAACCACATGGCTGATGCATTAGCCAATCTCTCCTCCATGATTAGTGTAGGTTAATGGAATGAAGTACCTAAGATCGACATAATGCGCCTTGAAAGGCCCGCCTACATCTTCACGATCGAAGCAGTCATAGACGACAAACCATGGTATCACGATATCAAATTCTTCCTTCAGAAATAAGAGTACCCACCTGGGGCATCAAGAAAAGATAGGAAAACCATCAGAAGACTGACGGGTAACTTCTTCCTGAGCGTTGATACACTCTATAAGAGAAACTTCGACATGGTCTTACTTCGATGCGTAGACAGACCAAAAGCAAACATGCTGATGAAAGAAATTCACGAAGGATCCTTTGGCACTCATGCCAACAGACACACAATGGCGAGAAAAATTCTGAGAGCAGGATACTGTTGGTTGACCATGGAATCCGATTGCTACAAGTATATGAGGAGGTTTCACAAGTGTCAAATATACACTGACAAAATCCATGTACCGCCAATGCATCTCAAAGTTCTCTCTTCCCCATGGCCTATTTCCATTTGGGGAATCGACATGATTGGCATGATTGAACCCAAAGCTTCAAACGGACATCGGTTTATCCTGGTAGCCATTGACTACTTCACCAAGTGGGTCGAAGCAGTATCATATACCAATGTGACCAGACAAGTGGTGGTCCAATTTATCAAGAACAATCTCATCTGCCGTTATGGTGTTCCAAGCCAGATCATTACTGATAATGGATCCAACTTGAACAACAAGATGATGAAAGAGTTGTGCGCTGAATTCAAGATCGAACACCATAACTCATCTCCCTACCGACCTAAGATGAACGACACGGTAGAAGCAGCTAACAAGAACATCAAGAAGATCGTTCAGAAGATGGTTGTAACCTACAAAGACTAGCAGGAAATGCTACCTTTTGCTCTTCACGGTTATCGCACATCTGTCCGCACTTCAACTGGGGCAACTGTAACACCCCAAATCGGTAAGAATATTTATTTAATTTATTTAAATATAGTATTCGTGAATTTTTGTGAATGTTGGTGGTTTGTGTTGACGTTGGCATTTTGTGGAGTTTTGGTTATTTAATTAAATAATAGTATATAATATGAATATATTAGTATTATTATTAATTTAAATAATATTAGTGGAATTAAGGGTAAGATGGACTTTTGAGGAGGATTAGTGAGAGTAAAATGGGGAAAGCTCATTTTAGAAGCCCAAAAGTGAGGTTTAACAAAAAGGAGAATTTGAGAATAGGATTCATTTTGTTAGACCGTGAAAAAGAAGGAAAGAAGTGAGAGGTCTGAGGAAAAAGGAAAAGGCGAGGATTCGAGAAGGTTTCCAAAGACGCAATAGAGAAAGCTCCGAATCGACAATCTAAGGTATGAGGAGTATCGCCTTTCATTGTTTTCAATATAGGAATTCGATGTATTTAAAGTTTATTTTGAGGTTTATGTGGGTTTATGTGATTTATGAGTAAACTGATGATTTGAGGGTATTTTGTGAATCGATTATTAAGAGTTGAATTGAATCGGATAAAATAGACCTTGAGGGTGATTTTCCCTGTCAATGTTGTTTCGACCTTGTGGTGAAAGGGATTTATGGGGTTTATGAGAATCTAGAGAGTTTGTGAAGGTTTAGGTGATTTGAGGTTTCGAATAGTGTAACGAATTGACCTAATAGTCGTAGGTTTTATGCCTTTGATTACCATAATGCCTTAGGAATGTTGTAGGGATGTTTTTGGGGTAATTGGGGTTGAAATCGTAAGAGCTTTTGGGTCTGATATGCTACTGATGCGTAGCAGCAATTTCCTGAAATCGCAAGTTCGCAAAGCGAACATTTTCTTTGCAACGCGAACACTCGCCCCAGACTCGCAAAGCAAGCAGCGCAGCGAATGCGCGATAATTTGTTTGATGATACTGGGATAAATTCTAAAGTGTGACATTTAATTCGCAAAGCGAACGTCCTAGTGAGTGGATTCACAAAGCGAATGAGGGTGGCGAGCGAGAGACAAAATGGAAACCCTCTGGTTTTTGTATGGGATTTTGGGGTTCGCTGGCAGCTCGCAAAGCGATTGCCAAAGAGAACATGTTCGCACGGCGAACTTTGTAGCGAACGTCTGCTATTCGCGAATTTGTTTTTGTGATTTCTGTGCTGTTTGGATGTTTTGATGCTGTGATTTTTCTAATGATTTATCTTGATGTTATTGATGACTATGAGATGATGATTTTGCGATGTTTGATGAATAATTGATGATATGATTAATATGAGATTTTGATGGATGATGATGCACGTAATGACTTTTATTGATGATGATGATTATAACATTGTGTATCATGCATTCATAGCATTTCAGTGAGTTAGACTTCGGTCTATTGAGGCTTCCATCCCATTGTGTGGATGTGAGGTGGTTTTTGACGTGCTCTGATTCTTGTGTGGAATCGATCCTAATGACGAGGATCTTTGGAGGGTGATGGCCTAAGTGTCCATCGACTGTGACAATTGATACCACATGCATGAGTCTTGTTGCGCATTGCATTTATTTGGCATTGATGTATTTTATGATGTTGTGATTTTGATGTTTTCCTTGTGATAACCCTGAAGATGTTGTGTATGATGATGACGCCATTTTATGCATATCTTATTTTTATATTGATTATAATGAATTGTGATTACTCACCCTGCCTGTTTGAATGTTGCCTCCACGTGGGTAACGTGCAGGTGATCAGGCTTAGCTGTGGGTGCCTTCGAGGACTTTTGGAGTTTATTTGCTTTTGGTCGATGTAGAGGGTCTTGCTCTGATATTGTAACATCGGGTTGGGTCGTTGAGTCGAACCATGTTGAGTTGTTATTTGATGTTATTTGATTGTTATGGTTTCAATTGAAAACCTTTTAATTTTGGATTATTGTGGTTATGGTGGTTCCACAGCTATTTGATGGCCTTTTGATTATTTTAAGGAAAACTCGTTGTTTTTATTTTGATGTTTATTAAGAAATGTGCACCCTCCTGAGGTGATTTTTACTCTGATAATTTGTGTATTTTGCCGTGTATATTCGTGGGGTGGAAAAGGGTGTTACAAAAACCCCTTTCTCTCTAGTATATGGCATAGAGGCAGTGTTCCCCATAGAAGTAGAGATCCCATTAATCCGGGTATTGATGGAAGCTAAGCTAACAGAAGCTGAATGGTGTTAAAGTCGACACGATGAACTGAGCCTAATCGAAGAAAAGCGAATAACGGCTCTATGCCATGGTCAGTTGTATCAGCAAAGAATGAAGAGCATGTTTGACAAAAAAGGTCCGACCTCACGTCTTCAAGAGGAGACCTCGTGCTCAAAAAGATACAATCATTCCTCACTGATTCCCGGGGCAAATGGACTCCGAATTATGATGGCCCCTATGTGGTCAAGAAAGCCTTCTCAGGCGGCGCCTTGAGTCTCGCAACCATGGATGGAGAGGAATTCGTCTACCCCACAAATGTTGATGAAGTTAAGAAATACTTCGCCTAAATGAAATAAAAAAAAGTCTCGGTGGATTGAAAACCCGAAAGGACGGTCCAGGCAAAAATTAGAGACACAAGCAAAAGTTATCCCGATGGATTGGAAACCTCAAAAGATAATCCAGGAAAAAGTTAGGGATTAATGGCAAGAAACTACGTCTGATCAGTTCAACTCCTCAGCAGTCATGCCATCCATCAAGAAAACTTCCAATCAAGGTCATCTTCGACAGATGCTCAGGATGTCCAGAATTCAAAGTTGGTAGAAAGATAACGGTTGTTACGTTTCAATGTAGCCCTTTTCCCTTAAATTACCATTTTATAAACTTTGTAAATACTCTATGGGATCACGCGCTTGACTGATTTCCATCCTATCAATAAAATTTGAGCCCTAGTGCTTTTGTTTGCAACTCTCATTTGTTTTAGCTTTACAGAATAACATTTTTTAACATGATCAACGATTCTTGAAATAAAACAAAAAATGAATTTACTTGTCAAAATTTTTCTGCTTTTAAAATAAGGATCGCAATTCCTTTTGACTTTGAACATCAAAAAGAACATCGATAGCT